>CAJPVJ010000813.1:0-20279 GCA_905397405.1 Oppiella nova
AAAATACTAGGATAACATTGTATTCAATTAAATTTAATGTTATTTCAATGACAAAATAAGGATGCCAGTGATGGTTGAACGTGAATTTAACAAGCTAATTTACATGATTGGCCAATTTTAGTCAATTAAAAATTTTAATTATGTTACTAGCTAACAAATCATGGCAATAATAACCACTCAATTTACTTTCACTTCACGATGCTTCCGATTAAGATATAAACTGAATAAATTAAAAAAAATTTTATAATAATAATTAGATTTATAATAAATTAGTTAACATCAAGTCAAAAATGTTTTCAAAAATTGAATCTATTTGTTACATATTTTATCGTATAATATGTTTGTCTGGATGTGTGTATCAAACGTATAAAATAAGTTTATTATACTTTTTGTACGAAACCACTACTAATGTGCGCTACGAGGTAGAGGACAGCCTAACACTACCGGCCATTAGTATTTGTATGGAAAAGGTATATGTCTTAAAACCTGACTTTTATGGACTAAATAATAGTAACTTTAAATCGCATACGAAAGTGAACATGCTATTTAAATCACTAAACAACATGTCTGCTAAAAATCAATTTGATTCAATACTACCCATTGATCAGTGGTTTACATGTTATAAACGCCCCCAGATATTGATCTTAATATTGGCAACTGTTCTCATGCTATTGATTATAGGCTTTCCATGAATGGACGGTTATTATGTGTAACAGTATTTTCACAATTCAATGGTGAACCCGACGCTAAATACATGAGCAATATGCCCAGGATGATCCAAATCCGGATTCAAATATCATATAATTATATGAATTTAAATGTCCATAAAATTAGACTACACTCGAGACAAATGATAACGATTTTATTGCATTAATCGGCGATTACTGTAGCGTTGGTTACCATAAGACTGTGGTCAAGACCTCGAGTAGTTTTAGTGGAAAGGGATGTCTTTATGGGGTAACCCATGATGACTGTCTCACGCAATGTATTGATCGGAGGGTGTTTGATGAGACGGGTATGTATGTGGGCAGACAATTATGTTACAATATGACAAGTGATAAAACATTTGCCATCAATAGTAAGGTATTCATAAAATATGTCAATATTTGTCGACAAGAATGCAAACAAATGACTGAATGTTATAAAGAAATTTACAAATTGTATGATAAGTGTAGCAAAAGTAATAATACTAGGAATGGTATGATTTTAGATGTCTATCAGACACCTGAGCCCACCCTTACGTATGAGATATCTCTGAAGTTATCGGTCGAGGAATACCTGTGTTTTATGGCGAGTGTATTCAGCCTATGGTTTGGGTTCTCTATCATTATGTTTACGGATTTCACTAATGATTTGATGACCAAAATGTTTACTTATTATATAAATAGAGTTAATACTGACAATCAAAATAGACCTCGCTTACAGATTAATAATTATTTTTTGAATATGAATAGAAATTATTTAACAAAGGTATTTAATAAAAGTATTTTCAAAAAATTTATTTGTAAATAGACTAAAGTAGATATCATTTTTATAAACTATAAATACAAAACATTAAAAATAATGTTTATTTTATAAGTAATAAGTGTAAAATATAAATTATAATCCACAGTGTTTTTTGCCAAGTAACTAATTTATTTACTTATTTCAATATACTTTATTAACTAATGTTGTAATTTATACAGTAATTATATAATATAAAACATTACAAGGTACATTATTATTTATTATATGGAACATAAGTTAATCCAGTTTTAAAAATTGTTGGGATAGTTACGCCTTAGATTTTTGACTCAACTATTACTTAATGACAAAACTTATTGTTTGTGTACAAGAGTTACAATATAGAGGAGTGGGAGTTAGGAAAGGTAGGTTGTCCAGAATTGAGTTCTGCAATGTTATAACATAATAATGAATTAAATTTTTCCCTTTTTAGCATATTAAGCGTTGTTGTTAAACACGGGTACTATTTGGGAGGCTTGGCATTTTGACATAGGGTATTATTTTTTAATAATTATTTTTTCCAATTTACTTATGTTTCATATAGTATATAAGATTAAAATAGTTTAATAATGCCATTTATTTGTAATAATAATAAACTTATTGCTTTAATTATTTTGTTTACTGCAAATAATTAATGTCTTTATTGATGAATTAAATAATCAATATAATTACACTTAATATAATTATAACACTTATTTATAAAAAAAAGCATGTAATTGAATTTATTTTATTTTATTTGTTGAGTGTATAAAATAAAATTTTATAAAGAAATTAGTTTTGAAATAAATAAATGAATGTTAAGTTTAAAATGTATTCAAAAATTCAATCAATTTGTTGTATATCTTATCGTATACTATGCATAGTGGGATGTATGTATCAAACGTACAAGATTAGTTTATTATACTTTTCATACGAAACCACTACTAATGTTAAGTACGAAGTAGAGGACAGCCTAACACTGCCTGCCATTAGTATTTGTATGGGAAAGGCCTCTGTTTTAAAACCTGATTTTTATGGACTTAATGGTAGCAGCATTAAACCGGATACACAAATGAACATGCTACTAAATTCACTAAATAACATGTCTGCTAAATCCCAATTTGACTCAATACTACCTATTGATCAGTGGTTTACATGTTATAAACGCCTTCCAGATAATAGTCATAATTTTGGCAACTGTTCTGATGTTATCGATTATAGGCTTTCCCTGAATGGACGGTTATTATGTGTAACAGTATTTTCACAATTAAATGATGAACCCGACGAGAACTACATGAGCAATATGCCCAGAGTGATCCAAATCCGGATTCAAATATCATATGATTATATGAATTTAAATGTCCATAAAATTAGACTACACTCGAGACAAGTGGCTGTCAATGATAACGATTTTATTGCATTAACCGGCGATTACTGTAGCGTTGGTTACCATAAGACTGTGGTCAAGACCTCGGGTAGTTTTAGTGGAAAGCGATGTATATATGGCGTAACCTATGATGACTGTGTAGTGGAATGCATCGATCGTAGGGTTTTTGATGAGACGGGTATGTATGGGGACAGACAGTTATGTTACAATATGACGAGTAATAAAACATTTTCAATCAGTGCTGATGTTATTAAATATATCAAAGATTGTCGACAAAAATGCAAACAAATGACTGAATGTTATAAAGAAATTTACAAATTGTATGATAAGTGTAGCAAAAGTAAAAATAGTAGGAATGGTATGATTTTGGATGTCTATCAGACACCTGAGCCCACCCTTACGTATGAGATATCTCTGAAGTTATCGGTCGAGGAATATCTGTGTTTTATGGGAAGTGTATTCAGTCTATGGTTTGGGTTCTCAATCATAATGTTTACGAATTTCACTAATGATTTGATGAGCAAAATGTTTAATCAATGTATAAATAGAATTGATGCTAACACTCAAAATAGACCTTGCTTACAGATCGTAAGACAGGTATTTAATAAAAATATTTTTAAAAAGTTTAATTGTAAATAGATTAAAATAACTGTCATAAAAATTGTTTAATCATGCAAATTACTTTAAAACAATAAGGGTATAATACATAATTCCCTTCAACTTTCAATTGCTTATATAGTATTATAATTATCATTATTATTATGGGGTTTGTAAAAAAGTTATATTGAAGCAAAAAGACTTTTATTGTTTCTTAGAAACCCTTTTCTCAACCGTTTCTCTGAACTGAACCTCTTTATGACCCTATTTTGCACACTTGACCTACCATTCCCGCTTAAACTATCCTTTGTCCACTAACACCTATAAAAACTAACCCCAACTCCTTTGTACTGACCATTCATTCCTCTGTCATTCAGACTGTAGTTTTGAAATAAAATAAAGTTTCAGTTAATTCACATCAAAACTCGTGTCCACTCATTACCGATCACTTCAATATTATAAATGTAATAAAAACAATTATGAATCTCTCTCTCTCTCTCTCTCTCTCTTTCTCACCTTTATTCACTTACTCAAAATAAAAATAAATCATAATTAACAATATTTAAAAATATTATTTCCTTATAAGATATTTATCAATCAGTATTTGTCTGAACATAAATCAAAATAGAGGTTTTCCCTAAATAGCATTTACTGTGTATAAAACTTGAATGATTGAAATGATTGTGAGTATTTATTATAAAAGCTTTATATACAGTCAGTGCTATTTAGTAAAAAGCATTTTTAAACTTATATTTAGATATTTTATAATGATACAGTATAATTTATACTATACATGTATTCTTAAATGTATTTTATTTTAATAATAATAATTGTGATTGCACGCAAAATATAAATTTAAACATATTTCTAGAAATAAAATGAAATATAATATATTTCACAACTGAATTTTAATTATTATTTCAACTTTGTTGAAATACTGAATTGTGTACATATAGTAGAAATATAACGAAATTCAAAATAATAAAATAAACCGTAGAATCATTAAACATAAAATTAATATTTGCATTCATATATAAATATTTAAAAATAAAAATGCTATATTAAATATTTTTTTCTGTAAATTATGACAGTTTTATGTAAATTATGGTACAGTATTATGTTCATTAAATATCATATTATTGTACGACAGAGTAGAATAATGAAAATTATTTTTAAGTAATGATTTTTCTAATAATTTGCCATAGCTATCTTAAAATATTATTCAAATGTATTCAAAAGTAGGTCAATTTATAAATATAAATTATAGTTATAAATTAAATAATTATAAAATTGTCAATAAAATATATTTATAATATTTTAATATCAACAGCAGTAATAGTATGATTACTATTATAGATAAACCAAACTACTGGACATAAAGTTATAAATATTATATAATAATTCCATTAAATATAAAATTCTTTTAACTATAATACTGTACATATAATAACTGCGATATAATAACAGTATATTTAGTATACAAAAATGAGTATTCCTAAAACGGTGATATTAAAATTGTTTTTCAAAAATAAATTCAATGACTTTGTAAATGCAAACACCGATCCGTCAATAGCTGTTAATAGGTATCAAAAATTTGTTACCAAAACATTCATAACTATTCATACGTTTGATGAATACGTGAATCGCGTGACTCGGACCAGACGGGTTATTTTAGTGACATTTACCCGGATTATCACATTGTTTGTGGTATTAAGGCATGGAATATCTGGATTTAATAATAGTAATAAATTAGTTAATTATTTACTATGCGATCCCAACTATATCCTTGGTAATCAACGTTTAATATCGTGTTTACTAAGCATTGTGTTCTTGGTAACATTACGTTTAAGTATCACCATTCTATACCAAGAATTGCAACAAACATTTTATCCAAACATATTTTTTTATAATCTTAAACACAAACAATTGGATCCAAAATTGAATGCTAAAAATAATCGCAAACTAAATTTTAAATTTAACCTGTTGACTAAATATTACCTGGTTCAACTATTTTATATTCTAACAGTGAAGATATCTGGAGTTTTTTCATTAGTCGCGTTGTGGGCTTATTTAGACCCTGATACTGGTTACCCATTATTGGGTGTAATTCTATGGCAATTATGTGTTAATATTGCAATTGTACAATTATCTAGCTTGGTATCGTTTTCAATTATTTATGTGTTCATTAGTATCTCGTATCTCAAGTATAAATACAGTGAAATCAACGATAATATTAAACAAAACACAAGATTTAATTCTAATGTTAATCTCATGAAGGACATTTATGAATATAATACAATTTGTATTATAACACATAAATTTAATGAAATTATGAAATACACTCTTTTTATAATCTATTATATGGGTGCTCCTGGTTTAGAAATACTACTATTTCTAACATTTGATAAACAATCGACTTTAATAACAACTAATTTATTTGGCATTGTATTTATTTTGGTATTTAGTATTACCTTCCTAATAAATATGTTGTGTACACAACTTAACACAACTGCATTCAAATGTCATTCAATACTATATTCATATATTTGTGCAAAAAATACGCGAATTTCGTATAAAAATAGACTGAAATTAATGGCATTTATGGAGCGATTGTCGGCCAAAGACATTGGTTTCTATTGTTATGATATGTTTCTTATGAATAACTGGGAGTTCATGCAATATATAATTTTATTTTTTAGTAATCATTTGTTGTTATTAAGTTTTTTAAATTAATAATATTTTTATAACATTGTTAACGCTCTTAATAATTATTTATTAATTTATTTAAAATAATATGCTTATATTCTAAAAATATAAAATAATAATAAAGGAAATTACACTGCATACTATGTGCTGGATGTATGTACAGTATTAAACATATAATTACTTTGCATAATACAAGTAATTACTGAATTGATTTATAAGGTATTTTGTTATTAAAACATTTTTAATTGAATATATTTTCATTTAATTAATTTATGTATTATAATTTTTCATACAACACAACTATTTTGAAAATATAATTTTATTAAATTTCAAAATGCTTGATACAATGTTTGTGAATTGCATAATACAAAATAAATCCTTATATATTATTAAATTATTACCCGTGATAAAATACTTAGAAAAGTGTTGTAAAATAGTATAAAAATATTTTAATAATTTATTCCTAAGCCTTCATATTTTCATGACCTTGTCTAAATTTCCGTATTAATATTAGTAAAAATATTGTGGATACCTGTAACATAAAAAATTAATTATTTATAAATTACAATAAAATAATTTATAAAATGAACAACAATTACTAATAATATTTGTAACGCAAACACGGGAACTGTAGCCCATCTATAGCCAAACTGATCCATTACATACCCGCCCACTATTGGTCCACATGCCGTACTAGTTATATAAAGTTTGTAAAAATTAAAATATTTTTACTATTAAAATATTTGTGTATCAATACATACCCTAATGCCTCGGATGTAGCGAACATTCCCGATATAAACCCAATGGTTGACTGACTTTCAGGGAAACCATTTTTCCTATTAATGAATAAAAGTAAGCAAGGTTAAAAAATAATTTTATAGTCTATTAATACATACAGTGTTTCCCGGAATCCCTGCACAAAACTGCCGACCAGTGACGCGCCCACACCTACGCCTAGAAACACCTGGGTCACGATCACTATCCATAGTTCACTATATATTAAAATCATATAAAAATTATTGTAAAATAGTTTTTGAGATTTTTAAAAATCTCAAAAACTTACGGTTGAATAGGGATGGGAGGTATGGGACCGACAAACGTGAAGCACACGAGACTCGACAGACACCCCAATAGACTCAATAGGAAACAGTCGGCCATACGCTCCGCTAAATTACCCCATAATGTGTTGAATGAGGCGTAAGTTATGCCCGATATTAGAAATATCGCCCCTTTTAGTGATGGCGATAAGTCTGCTATCTATTCATAATAATTAATTAAGCTTGGTATTTTATTTAATATTTTGAGAATTTGCATACATTTCCCAAATGCAAGTCCAGTGTAGTCGTGTTAAAGCCTATGAGAGCGCCGGCATTAAAATTGATGATCACGTTCAACATAATACTAAACTTTGACAATAGTTTCCAAACATTAGTTTTCTCTGTGTTTTGAAATTTTTCTATGAAATATAAATAGTTTATTACACTTTTTATATTATATTTTACCCCGGTATACTCACTTTGAGAGTGTATTGAAACCTGTGTGATAACAGCGGCTATGCATAAAAATATACCCAATACTAGGAATGGTAGGCAGAAACCCATTGTTATAACATCGCCAAACTATTTTAGATTTTAAAATAAATTAATATTTTAAATTAAAATTACTATGGTTACTTTTAATACCTGGTTAAGTACGCCACCAATAGCCGGCCCCGATATCATACCGACTGCGTAACACATTTCTACTGTTGCCTAGTTCATATAAATTAGTAAAGTCATTTTTAACATGTTAAATTTTATACAATTCAATAAACTTACATATAATCGTGACAGATGATCCGGGAATAATAGGAATATGGTATTATAGCACGATGTGAAAAATATGCCCATACCTAGGCCCATTACCAGTCGTAATACAATGGCTACGCTTACGAATATAGATGGCGTACAACACCACTGTAGTGTACTATTATATGAGACCAAATAAATTATACCTTGTTAGGGTTGGTCAAGTACATGCGAACTTAGTAGCATATAGTTGTATTTACCCAAATAGTATATTGCTGACACCGACTGATAGCATACCGATGATGAGTACGTACTTTGATTTCATTCTTACCAACTGTTATCATAAAATAAATAAATAAATAAAATTTTTATTAGTTTTCAGTATAAAACAATGAATTAGTAGTATTTTTTCTGAACATCTACATTGAAGACAATGAAAAAATTATTACTTTATCTACAAACCATTATATGAACTGGTTATTATTATTAAGTACAAAATCAGTAAGTATTTTATTATAATATACTTCAGGATATTTATACTTTTTACATTTACTTTTAAAAAGTTGTAATATTAAAGGGAAACAATTAAGACATAAAATATTGTTTATTGCTTAATAAAAATTATTTATTGCTAGGAAAGCTTACTAATTTGCTAGCAGCATATGAGCCGGGTATATAGCCAATCTCGCCTAGGCCTACAATTAGCCCAATCCATGTCTCTTGAACACCTCTACTGTGAGCCTTAAAAATTAATTAATTAATTAATAATAAAATTAATAATAATTTAAGATATTATAAATAGATTAATAAAACATATACATTAGGCCTATGTAATATATACCTCGGTTGGGAAAAAGGGACCCTGTATAGAAAATGCTGTTCCGAAACAAAAGTTACCAAAACTTAATATGGAGATTAGTATTAACTCCTTTTTCGTAAATTGTGTCCTGAACAAATTGCGGATTTTTGTGATCGCATTAAACTTTTTGTGGTCACCAATACTTTCGCAGTCAGGGTCCAGACATTTATTGTATTTATTACAGTTGTCAACCACAGCACCGGTAGGTTTTGGTTTGTAGTCATTCTTGGTTACCGTATGTAGTGATATATCTACGGGACAGGTAGTCGGTTTGCCGGATGTATTAGTCATAATTAAAAACTATATTAAAAATAATAAACACGTAAATAAATTGTAAAATATTTTATTTATACAAATAATTAAAATTCATTTAATATAAACAAGCTAATAAAAGTTCGCAATATACTAGTTATAGTAAAGTCTGGACATAATGTATAAATATATTAATATAAAGTTTATTGACTTTGAAACAATAATAGATAAGCAACTGTTTGTCAGTTATCAGGGATAACCCACTCTTACGTATAATATTTGCATAAAAATTATTTCCCATTTTTGGAGATATTTTTGTGGAAATTCCCGTCAAATATACAGTCAATACATACCTTCTTATCGCTCAAAATGGGTCCAAAAATGAGCAAAAATTACTGCATTTAATGTTTAATTCAATGAAATACAGGAATAGACTACTCATCGAAATATTTTTGAATAGATTTCAAGTATTTCTGTAAAAGTGAAAAACTTTTTAAAACTTTTTTCAGTCAAATACAAGACTTTTTTGGTTAATGAGTTTTAATACATATCATGTCTTTTATATATAGTCTATAATTTGATGTAAAAGTAGTAATCAATTCATGAAATGTCATAAAAACTGTATTAAATCATCCGATGATCTGATGCCCTGGTATTACATAAGGGTTGGGAAACCTAAGATGTATTTTAGCACCAGGTACAGTACGTTGAGTAAATTATTAGTAAATGTTTTTATGGTTTTAAACCGACAATTGTCTGACAATTAGCTAACAAACTGTATAATAATGTTGGTTTAAAGTCCGACAGAAAAATGTTCCCATAATCTTATAGTTAGTTTTATAATAGCTATAAGTTTTAAGAATTTATTATTATTTTTATTGTTATTGTTTATTAGTTATAACTGGTGATTTCCTTTTGTTTTGCAATTTTAAAAACAATTTTTAAAAAAAATCTAATTACATTAATTAAAATATAGTTTAGTTACATACGTACAAATTAATAATTTAAAATTAGAGTAGTATGGCAATTTAAAAATTTGAATTATTTATTGATATTATTTTATTCCTGCATAATTGACAAATTAATTTAAGAAAATGATTATTTGATTAATTTTATAGTGATTTTTATTTATTTATTTTTTAAAAATCAAACGTGAATTAGTTTTACTTGTTATATTAGAGAGAATTTTATAATACTTTATTATTATAATTAAATAATTTTTATTGTATTAACACAGGTATTGTGCGGAATAATAACATGTAATACTTTTAAAATTACTACTATTAATGATATAAAAGTACATATTTGAGTAAACAAAAATTAAAATAAATATTTTTGCTAATAGGTGTTTACTGTATATAATACTGAAATGCGTATTCATTATAAAAGTTTTATATACAGTAAACACTATTTTTGGTAAAAATATTTTTGATTTATTTTTAGACATTTGCCGCAAAACCACAGTAAATAATATTATAAAGAATACAAACTTACCACTATCATATCACTAAGACCAAATGTTCGACTAGCAATATATTTACAATTGCATCCACTGTGTTTGTAATTATAATCAAAGTAAACACGGTTAAATCTAAATTCAATATTTTCAGCTCCATTTAACATTCGAATTTCAACTGGATAAAATGTATATATTTTGGTCGGCCTAGGGTATTGAGACCTAGGGACCTGAGAAATATTACATCGGTGCAATGTTAATTAATTGGTGTTCAGTTGCTATTAAAATAAAATTAATTTTTAAAAGAATACGAATCATATATTTAAGCAATTTTTTTAATTAAAATTAAATTATGAAAGTTTATATGGGATACAAGATATTGTGGGCATAAATAATGAGTATACTTAATTGAATATAAGTTGCTAAATTATAATATTAATTATAAAGTTGAACATCAATTAAGTAAATATAAAGGTTTTCGTAAATACTTTTAAATTAATTAGGTTTTAAAAAATATTTCTTGATAATTTTAAAAATATTATTTCTATTTCTATTTGCATTTCCTGTGACAAATCTGTTATGAAAATAATTATGAATATGTAATGTTGAGGGTCCATTAATATTAACTGTAGATATGCTACCAATATACCGATTATACATTTTCGTAATTAAATCACCAGTACCATTCGTAAACATTATGATACTGAAACCATACCATAAACTCACAACACTTGCCATAAGACACAGATACTCCTCAACTGACATCTTAACACGAGTTTCATAAATTAGATCTGGCTCATTTTTGTGCTTAATGGTCATATAATTTCGAAATTCCGTATAATATTTATCATCAAATGTGTAATGCTCTTGGTAACAATTAACAGTATTACTGCATTTATCTTCACAGTCATCTATATAATGTATCTTGGACATTTGTGTGGAAAATCGTATATTGCTACTTACATTGTAGCATAGTAAATGAGATGGGTATTCATTAAAATATTTTGTATAATTTTTCATACATTGTTCAAGGCAAAATGATCGAATTGAGGTATATTTGCAATTTAATCCAGAGTGTTTATAATTATAGTCAAAGTAAACCCGGTTAAATGAATATTCTGTACTTTCAACCGTTTTCAGCTGCATTTTGAATTCCACCGGGTTAAAACTATAAATTTTAGTTGACCTTGGATGTATTTTTACAAAATTTATTTCTTTCGATAATTTATTAAAATGTATACGAATTTCGGATTTTTTGTTTGCAACAATATATTTATCACCAGGGTCATCATTTAATTGCGAAAATATAGTCAAACAGAGTCTGATTTTATCAATGGATAGTTTAGGTTTTGCGACTGAATAACAGTTTTTAAAATATTTTCCATTCGTAAAAATTTCACATGTTATCAGTTGATCAAGAGGTTTTAAAATTTGAACTTGCTCCTTTATTGTCATATTGTTTAATATAGGCACTGTTAATAGTTCTTTGCTTTTTAAATCATTTTGTTTTATTGTAATTAAATCTTTATTTATACCACCATTTTTAACAACACTATGTTTGGTCACACATATAGTGATGGCCGGTAGTGTTAGGCTGTCCCCCAATCCGTGTTTAACATTAGTAGTGGTTTCGTATGTAAAGTATAGCTGACTTACCTCATACGTTTGGTACATACATCCAATGAAACATAGCAAATGACATGTAACTTTGTAAATGTTTTTTTTATTAATCAAGGAATTCATTTCAATACTGAAGTTTAAATATATTTATACATGATGATAACAAATTTATAAAAGTATTTGTCTCAAAAAATATTTACTGACATTATTATTACATAATAAATGTATTTAGAGCAAATTAATAATAAACATACAATGAAGCTATGAATTATTTGAAATACAATGAATGAAATTATAATTAATGTATTGATGATATTATACTATGCACTACTGCGATATTCATAATGTGAACAATTTAATTAAATTAGAATATTAATATATTGTAATTAATTAAATTGGGCTAGACTTATTTTTGTTATTAAATTTATCTATATGAGAAAACATATGAAATGAATATTAGACTTTGCTTTTATATTATTGTACAATACTAATTTACACTAAAATATAAAATCAAAGTATAAGGTAGTTTTTTGCATTTCATTAACATGAATAAAATATATGTACTAATAATTTATATTCGTAAACAATTTTGATTTGATATAAATATAATTAATTTCATTACAGAATAAAAAATATGCAATAATATTCATGTACTACACTTTACTATATTAAAATTATTTCAATAAAACAAAATAATTATTATTAATATACATGTATTTTAACATACTATTTACTTATAAAGCGTACTATCTAATTAAAAGATGTCAAAACAATTGACTATTAGGGTGGTATGTTTTATTAATAATATTTTGTTATTCAAATTATTTATGTATTGATTTTATACATTAAAAACAAAATTGTCTAATTATTTTATAAAATAAAAGTAGATATCATTAATTAAAAATTATTTTAAATGTTTTATAATGACTTTTAATTATTTAATGCCACATTAAATGATTTAACTATGGAGTTATTATTACTAATTTATTAAATTAACTCGCTTTGCAAACAAGTGATTAGAATTCACAATTACATTAACATTTGCATTGGTGAAATAATTAATTATTTAATGCTACATTAAATGATTTAACTATGGAGTTATTATTACTAATTTATTAAATTAACTCGCTTTGCAAACAAGTGATTAGAATTCACAATTACATTAACATTTGCATTGGTGAAATAATTAATTTTAATTTTGATAAACATATCGGACACAAATTTGGTAAATAAAATAATTGAGA
This sequence comes from Oppiella nova, assembly GCA_905397405.1. NCBI lineage: Eukaryota > Metazoa > Arthropoda > Arachnida > Sarcoptiformes > Oppiidae > Oppiella > Oppiella nova. Next base: position 13,391 of record CAJPVJ010000813.1, read on the forward strand.
ATCCAAACCATAGGCTCAATATACTTGCCATAAGACATAAATATTCTTCATAGGTTAATTTTATCATAACTTCATAAAATATATCCGGTTCAGTGCCATGCTTAATAGTTAAATCATTTCTACCATCCTGATTTTGTTTGACTTCAAATTGATAATACTCATGATAACAGTCCACAATATGGTTACATTTATTTTCGCATTGTAATTTATAATTAATTGTTGATTTGCTTGGTGAAATTCTTAATTGACTGGTCAAATTGTATATTAATAAATCCTGTGGACACTCGGTAAATTGACCTAAATACTCCCTAATACATTGATCAATGCAAAATGCATTAGATGTAGCATATTTGCAATTATTATCAGAGTGTGAAAACTTGTTATTAAAATAAACTTTGTGAAATGTAACCTCACCGTTTATGTACATAAAATTATTAAATTCATATAAATTATACTGATAAATTTTTGTTGACCGTGAGTGAATCCTTACAAATTTATATGCATTATCTAGGTTATAAAAATTAATACAAATACTTGATTTTTTATTTTTAACAACATAATTGCCATTAGATTCGTCATTCAATTGCATGAACATGGTCACACAAAGTCTATAGTCATCAATTGACTGCTTCAATATAGCAAGCTCACTACAATTTTTAATAGTTTTTCCATTTGTAGTAATATTACATGATAACCACTGGTCAACTGTTTTAAGATTTTGAACTTGTTCATTAATTGACAAGTTGTTTAAAATAGATAACTGCAAAATTTGTATTTTGAAAATATCTCTATTATTTTGTCTTGATAAATTATGTTTGTTAATAAAGTCTTGTGTTAACAGACTATGTTTTGTAACACAGATAGTAATGGCCGGTAATGTTAGGCTGTCCTCCAATCCGTACTTAACATTAGTAGTGGTTTCGTACGAAAAGTATAATAAACTTATTTTATACGTTTGATACACACATCCTATTAAACAACATAAACGACAAACTATTTTAAATAAAATTTTAATTGTAATCTCCATGATAAAGTTTTAAATATTATAAATTGGAAACACTTAGTTTTAAAATGACATTTAAATCTAAACACTTATATTGTTACTAGTATAATTTTGATTATGTTATAAGAATTTTGTACTACATTATGTTGAAATAAGTGAGAAATATTAAGTTATATATATTAGGCAATAGTCTAATAATTGATATAGTCATTATGGTAATAATTTTATTGAATTTTGTTTATTAAAAAACAAATAATTTATAAAATTAAAGGTCTATATCTGAGACAACAATACAGAATGAATATCTTAAACAATCGTTAGTCTTATCATTGCATGTAAACAATATTAAGATAAGATTTAAAGCTTTTTCGTTTCGTATTGTTTTCTCAAATATCACAACAATTGTGTTTATAATATTGAGAAATAATACAATTTAGTAAATTGAAATTACATAATTGTTTGTATGTATTATATAAAAATAAAATATCACTAACACATTATGAACTCTATCCTAGAGTACTATTAAATCATTAGGTAGTACAGCCTATTGTATATGAATTAGATAATAATTGGACAGTTGATATATTTTATGCGTTACCTACACTACTAAATTTAACCCAAACTAGTTTCCGGCAAATTCCTGGTATTATTTGGACTTTTACTCAGTCTGTGGCTCTGATTTTCGGTGCAATTATGTATCAATATTTTTGTGAAAGATTTACATTTTTATAAAAACCTCACTTATATTGAGTGTGATATAATATTATTACTGATATTAATGTTAAAATTATAAGTTTAATAAAGTTTAATAAAAAAAAACAATGAAATAGTAACTTAGCAGCTAATGTTAAAATCAATATATGTTTTTATTATTAATATTTTGTGTAATTCCCATTTCAATTTAATTATGTGCATGTTTTAAATTTTTTGTGACTATATTTTATTTAGTATGTTATCTTGTTGAATTAAAATTGATAATTAATAAATCTAATAACTTATTTCTATATAAAATAAAATCTAATATCTACTTTTGCAAAAACATGTAAAATGCGAATAAAATAAAATATTTATATTTTGTTTATGTAAATTATTCTTTCTACAATAATAAATATTGTAAGCAAGTCCAGTTTAAAATAAATTAAATACACTTGCTTATTTGCAAATTTAGTTATTGCAAAAATTTTTTTTATTAACTTTCAGTTTATTACATTAAACAGTATTTACTACACAAAAAAACATAGTTTGTTAAATTTACGGCACCAGTAGCCCAAAAGATAGCTCTCTTACATAATATCAATGCAGTTATATAGGCTATACTTTAACATGTAGAACTTTCTAGAAGTTTCTAGAAAAGTCTTTGTGTTTGGGAACAAGAGGTATACACATTACACTCAGTATTACATAAGCATATGTGTAGCTTATTACAATATACTAATAAAAATAAAATCTAACAAAAATCTAAATAAATATAAAATTAATCGCAATATAAAACTATATTATATAAAATTTTATATTTCAATTTATAATATAAAATTTCTGTTATAAATACAATGAAATTCAACATTAAACCGTAGATTATATATATGAAAAACGCCTTAAATGATTTATACGTTAGATTTTCATATTTAGAAATGGGTGCTTGGTACAATTCATAAAGTTTCTTGCCATTCAGGACACCACCATTGTTAACAGCAGTTATGAACCCATAATTACTAATATCTTTAAATAACGCAAACCAATGGTTATATATCGCTGCCTCAAATAGACGTCGAGTACTAGTTGATAGAATTAACAAATTATCATGTTCATTATCAAGATAATTTATATTACAAACGATAATACTATTAATAATTATAAAAATGAACACAGACGTTTGGTAATTTGTAAAATTTTACAATATACACAATAAATCGTATAATACTATACTAAAGTTTATGAAAAGTATTATTGTTACTCATATGATATTGCTATAATTTTAAATTATAGCCTATAAATATTTTTGAATTTTTTAGTTTAACAGAATAATGCATTTATATGCAGTTATGCATTTATATTAATACAAATTTTTATTTAATAAGTTAGTAATTATAGATTTAATAGTATCTATCAATACTTACATAGCATACGCCTCATTGACAAATTTAAATTTAGGCTCGTAACATAGCAATGTTATCGGGATAAGTAACTCGGATTGACCTTGATAAACGGGTACAAGGCTGGGCAAGATGCTCATTACTAAAGGCATATATAATTCGCTCACTATATATGCCTTATTACGAAACACGTCGTAAGCATGTTCAGTGCCATCAATGACATGTTGCATAATTTTCATTTCATCTTCCACATTTAAATTTTGCAACTTTTAGCATTAAATAATTAAAAGTCATTATAAAACATTTAAAATAATTTTTAATTAATGATATCTACTTTTATTTTATAAAATAATTAGACAATTTTGTTTTTAATGTATAAAATCAATACATAAATAATTTCAATAACAAAATATTATTAATAAAATAAATACCACCCTAATAGTCAATTGTTTTGACATTTTTTAATTAGATAGTACGCTTTATAAGTAAATAGTATGCTAAAATACATGTATATTAATAATAATTATTTTTTTTATTGAAATAATAAAAAATTTTAATAAAATAATAATAAAACTATTCATGAACCATTTAATTTAGCATTTATATTAATATGCTGTAGATAATTATCTTAGTAAATACTAGCTATGTTTATAAGGTACATGCAATTTCATAATTGTAATCAATATAACAGGGCCAAGGTATATGTAAATGCGTCATTTATAAAATGTCACAAAAATTACCGGGACAATATATAACAAAAACCTATCATTAAATTTAAAGTTAATTATTTACCAAATGTATATCAATTAAATAGTCATCATAATTATCACATTAATTATAATAGGTCTATCATGTAATAACATGTGATAAAAATTTGTAATAATTTTTCAATAATGATTCATATCAAGTACTCGCAAAACTTAGTATAACAAACCAATACTAAATTTTTAAAATAATATTATACTAACTAATATTAAATATAATTTGTTAAAATAAACATGCAAATTAAAATAAAATTGTTTTACAAAATAATATGTCGTATATTATGTTTAATGGGATGTATGTATCAAACGTATAAAATAAGTTTATTATACTTTTCCTACGAAACCACTACTAATGTTAAGTACGAATTGGAGGACAGCCTACCACTACCGGCCGTTACACTATGTGTTGATAAGATTTTATTACTAACTCAAGATTTTAAAATTAAATATGATTTAATACCTAATAACCGAAGTGACCAGTATAGAAAACACGTTTTAACACATGTATTATTGAAAAATATAACAATTAATGAGCAATTACAAAGTCTCATTCCTATTGATCGATGGTTATCTTGTGACATATTTGACCATGGTAAACAAATTAAAACATGTAAATCTGTCTCGCAATATCAACAATCTATAGACAATCACTTGTTTTGTTTGACTATATTTTCGCAATTGAATGACAAGTCTAATGATAATTATATCGTAAAAAGCAAGGGGTCTAGTATCCGGGTAACAATTATGAATATCTCAAATCCATTAACGTTTGTGAAAATACACCCTAGGTCTACTAGAATATACTCATCAAGCTACTACGATTATAATTACATTGTCAACAGTGGTGAAGTCAATAAATTGTTCCACAAAAAGTTATTGTACATATTTGTGAGACCCTCATTAACATTTATGTGATGCAGATCGAGCAAAACAAAATTAGTTACATACGATTTAATGTGGTTTTTTAAATGACTTATGGGAGCACATTTAAAATGCTACAATCTTAACAGTAGTGTAAGATTTTCATCAAGCAAACCTAACGTTAATTATAAACGTTTTGTTTTAATCAATGTATGCTAAATTACACCAAAAAATTTACTGAATACCCAGCACATTTAAAATGCTACAATCTTAACAGTAGTGTAAGATTTTCATCAAGCAAACCTAACGTTAATTATAACTCATATTGCGAAACCCAATGCAATCATATAGTCGACTGTTACCAAGAGTATTATAAATTCGAAATTAAGCAAAATCAGGATGCTAAAAACTATGTAACAATTAAGCATAGTAATGAACCAGATATATTTTACGAGATCCGGATCAAAATGACTGTCGAGGAGTATCTATGTCTTATGGCGAGTGTATTGAGCGTATGGTTTGGATTTTCTATATTATTTTTTACGCAATTTGTGTCCGAAATGTTTGTGAAAATTAAGATTAATTATATGATTAATGCAAATGTAAATTTGAATACTAATCAATTGTTTATAAAGCAAATTAATTTAGTTAATCAGTAAAAATAACGCTGCACGTAAACCATTTAATTTAGCATTTATATTAATATGTTTTAAATAATTATCTGAATAAATAATAACATTACAATGTTTATAAGAAACATGCATTTTTTAAAATGTAATCCATATTACATGGCCAAGGCAAATGTGAATGCGTCACACAGTATATAAAAATAATAATTATTATCGGGATAATTTATAACAAACACATTGCACTAACTCTTATGATTAATGATCTTGTTTACCAAATGTATATCAATAAAATAAGGTTTCATACTTATCAAATTAATTATAATAATTTCATAGTTAATAACAGCTTGTAAAAATAAAAATTTTATAACTCAATAATAATAATAAATTTCAAGTATTTGCAAACAAAAGTTAATATAACAAATTGATATAAATTTTTGAAACAAAAATATTATTTAAACTGATATTAAATATTACTTTACAAATTAAACATGGAAATCACAATAAAATTTTTATACAAAATAATTTGTCGTATACTGTGTTTAATGGGATGTATGTATCAGACGTATAAAATAAGTTTATTATACTTCTCATACGAAACCACTACTAATGTTAAGTACGGATTGGAGGACAGCCTAACCCTACCGGCCATTACTATATGTGTTCATAAACATAGTCTTTTAACACAAAACTTTTTTGACAAACATAATTTATCAAGAACAAATAATAACGATATTTCTAAAATTAAAAGTTTGGAACTATTTATTTTAAACACACTACCCATTTTAAACAACATGTCAATAAAGGAACAAGTTCAAAATTTTAAACCAATGGACCAATGGTTATCATGCGAAATTACTACAAAAGGCAAAACTATTAAAAATTGTACTGAGCTTGCTACATATAAACAGTTTATTGACTACTATAGATTTTGTGACCATGTTCATACAATTAAAGGACGAATCTAATGATAATTATGTTGTTAAAAATAAAAAGTCAAAAGTTTGTATTAATTTTTATAACCTATCTAAAGATATAAATTTGTAAAAATTCACTCAAGGTCAACAAAAGTATATGATTATAATTATTTTGAATTTAAATCTTTAATTTATGTAAACAACGAAGTTATATTTAACAAAGTTTATTTTAATAACATGTATCTTGATAATAATTGCAAATACGCTACATCTAATGCATTTTGTATTGATCAATGTATTAACGAGTATTCAGATCAATTTATCATGGTCCCTCAGGATTTATTATTTTACAATTTGATGAGTGAATTAAAAATTTCACCAAGCAAATCGATAATTAAATATAAATTACAATGCGAAAATCAATGTAATCATATTGTGGACTGTTACCAAGAGTATTATAAATATGAAGTTAAACCTAATCGCAATGATAGAGATTCTATAACTATTAAGCATAATACTGAGCCTGATATATTTTATGAAGTTAAAATAAAATTAACCTATGAGGAATATCTATGTTTCATTGCCAGTGTATTGAGCATATGGTTTGGATTCTCAATAATATTAT
>CAJPVJ010000814.1:0-20271 GCA_905397405.1 Oppiella nova
TTGCGTGCGAGAAGTGGTGGCCGATCTCGACGTAGTGGTGGCTGTGCTTCGGGGTGATGGCGAAGCGGGTGCTGTACGGGAAGCAGTGGGCGCTCTGGTAGTGGGCGCCGGTTTAGTCAACGGCTTGCTTTCCGTGGCCTTAGGAGCGGTGGATCGGGTGGTTGTGGTCGTAGTTCTCGGCGCAGACGACAGAGTTGTCGGACGAGTGGTTGCCGTCACTCGACTCGCAGCTGGTTTTGTAGGACCGCCGCCGGCTTTGGGGGCCGCAGTCGATGCGGACGTCAACCGAGAAGTGGATGTCGGGGTAGTCTTCGGACGCACGGCTCCAGTAGTGGTCGCCTTCTTATCGATCGCTGCTTTTGTAGCCGACGCTGACTTAGCAGCCGGTGATGGCGTCTTGGCCTTCGAGTCTTTGACCGCTTCATTGACCACTTGTTTGCAGACCTCTTGTAGTTTGATGGGTGTCTCAGGGGTCGGGACTTCCTTCAAGTCATCGATGAGCTGGTGTTCAGTGTTCTGTTCGACGACAGTCTCAGTGGTCTTCACTTCTTCCGAGTTGTCGTTCACGTGTTGTTCAATCATCGGCTCAAATGAAGTCGTTTCAAGAGCTTCATTCGAGTTCATTGAGAAATCCATTTGTGGGACACTCTCGACGGCCATCGGTAGTGATATCTCATGGGATTCATAGCTCGTCTCTTGATTGACAGCAATGGCCGACGTGTTTGTGGTATTAATAAGTGTCGTCTCGAAAGCTTGATCTGAATGAATGTCCGCTTGTGTTATAAATGACGAGACATTGATCTGTGAATCGCTTTGAAGTTCATTACTATAATTGTAGTCATTTTGTACGGGTTTCGCGTTTTCGTAAGCAATGGATTCGACATTTTCGGCGCCAGAACTGAATTCATTGAAGTCTTGGTTCATGTCTTGATTATAACCATAGTTGGCTTCAACGACCACATCATTCACCACTTGATCCCAGACTTCTTCCTGTTTGACTGGTGTCTGGTTCGGCACAAACTCAGTGGCCTCTGCTCTTAGGGGTTGATCGATGTGCTGCTCGAATGCAGTCTTAGGATAGCTTTCATCGAAACCATAATCATTATTAAACTCTTTGTCCACTGTTTCTAACGGCTCTATCGAGTTCTTCACGAAATCTATTTGATCCATAGTCTCGACGATAGGCTCTGATGCGTTAATGGATGACTCAATCAAATCTTGCGGAACCTCTTGAGCCCCAAATTGTGACACTTGTGGTACAGATTCTGAAGACATGAAATCATCGAAGGGATGAGGATTGGAGTCATTGGACTCAATGTCTGCCATCAAATCAATGTCTTTCGATGTCTTTATCGGTTCCTCAAACTCGAAGTTTTGTTGAGTTTCTTGTGAATAGAAATCCGGTTGAATCTGATTCTCAGATATTATATCGGGTTTCGATTCTTCGCCATTCATTGGTTCCAAATGAGATTCTTCGGTCTCGTGGCGCGCATTCAACTGATGCACCACTTCTTCAGCTTCTTCTGGAGTCATGTGTTCCGAGAGCAGTGCCTCTCGAATCAAATCAGTGTTTGAATCAATTTTATTGATATCTGTCTTCAAATCATCGCTTTTCAACTCATTCTTCGACTCATTAGATCCCAAATGAAGTTCCGATTCGAGTCTTAAGGCGATGTCGTTTTGCTCCCAATTGTAGTCGTTTTCAATCCGTTTCGTGATTTCACTCATATCTGAGTTAATCTTTTCGTAAACAATGGAATCGACGCTTTCGGCTCCAGAACTCACATCATTGTAGCCATAGTTGGTGTCGTCGACCACATCGTTGAACACCTTTTCGCACACCTCTTCCAGTTTGACGGGTGATTGGGTTGGCGTCACATCATTGGGTTCGGGGCTCAGGTGTTGGTCAATGTCCTGCTCGAAGGCTGTGGTGTAACCGCTTTTGTCGAAACTGTTACTCATATCCAAATGGGTGTCCGCCGTCTCAAACGACTCTCGCGTGCGGTCCACGACATCAACATCTTGAGCGACATTCGGGTTGATAATCGGTTCAGACGTTTGATTCGAGTCCTGATTGAAGATTATTGACGACATGTTGTTGTCGAGAGCGTCGCCACTCATGGAGTTGTAGTCAACAAACGGTTCCGACGTCCTGATGGGTGTTGAGGCAAACGCCTGCTCTGAATGGTCTGAATGCACGTCCGCTTGGGTTACAAAAGATGTCGAAATTTCTGATATCTTCGAGATATTGATCTGCGAATCGCTGTGAAGTTCGCTGTTATTTGCGTTACCGATAAGCTGTTCGTCGAGTCTGTCGTTCACTACAAAACTATTTGTCTGTTCCCTTGAAAACGACTCGTTATTACCAATGGGTTCGAGGAAATCGTTTCCAACTTTATTGGAGTTTGCATTCAAATCATAGGAAACATTGAATGGATTATTGGAGTCATCTCTCGACACCTCATTCGCACTGTTCTTATCATTCATTCCCATCAGTGAGTCGTCGCTCATCTCAAAGTTGAGTTTCGCTTTATTCAAGTCCTGTGAACCTGTACTCCAACTCAGAGGTCCACACGAACTCAAATCAAACGGATTGTTGCCATTCTTAAGCATTTGCTCGAACTGCGAGTCGTTGTATTGGAAACCATTTCCGTTCAAACCGTTGGTCTCTTTCGGAGACATTGGTTTGAAATCCGTGGCTCTCAGTTGATCCATATCTTTAAAAAATATCACAATCGTTGTGATGTTATCACTGGAACCGTCATCTTTGGCCGCTTTGGACAGATGTGCGGCAATTCCTTCAGAGATTTGTTGGGCGCTATAGTCCTCGTGTTGACAGACATACTCGTAGACCAGAGACGTGGCGTCGTCTGCCGTCAACTGATCCCAGAGTCCATCGCAGGCCAGTATCAAGAAGTCAGTGTCCGAGCCAATCACCAGTTCAGTGACATCGGGCTCTGAGCTGATGTACGGCTTATGCTCGGGGTCTCCAACAGCTCGCGACACGGCTAGCGTGCCGTTCACTCTCCAGGTGTCGACATACGCCACGAAACCTCCCAACTCTTCAATCCGTTTGCGCTCCTCTTCGAGCTCCGGCTTATGCGGAGTCATCACATCAATGGGTCGGCCATTCTTGACGACCACGGCCTGCGAGTCGCCCAACCATGCGATCCACAGCTTCTTCTGGTCCTCGACGAGCGCGCACAGAGCGGTCGACCCGCTTTTCCTGGACTCCCGGGCCGACCGCTCCAAGTAGTGCAGATCAGTGATAGAGAAGGCCTCCTTGAACGCCGCCACTATATCCCCGTCCAGAAACGCCTGAGTCTTGACTAACGTGTGGTGCAAGTGGGCCGACAGATAGCTGGCAGCGTCGACACCCGCGTGCCCGTCAAATATCGCGTAATAGTTGTATTGTTTGCTTGTCTGGAGATAAGAGTTTTCAATTAATATTCATGTAATGCTTTTCAAAGTTTCCAAAAGTTTAAGATAAGTTTTCTACTCATTTATATTCAGTACAATAATTGGCAACAATTTATCTATTCGTTCAGTTGACTGATAAACAGTGTGTGCGATAATAATGAATTTATAAATAAATTGATTCCTCGTATGATTACTCCCATAAAACACTTATACATCAGCCCTTAAATAAGTTTTTATAAATGTTTATTTTGTCATAAATTCTCTATAACTTCATAACTAATAAAAATTATTATTGCGGTATTATTACTAAGCATTAATGTGAAGCATTTTTAATATCCAACAAATTACGGGTAAACTTAGTTTCAGCAACAATTAATCATTTAATAAGTAACTATCAATTGAATCACAAAAGCTTTTATATTTTCATCGCATAATACAACAAATATCATAAACTCTTAGATCATAAATATTGTTATATTTCAACACAATATTCATTCAACAAATGTTTGCATAAAATTATTTCCCGTTATGATAATCTTAGAGCTAATTATTCTCATATCAATCTTATGCCTAATTTATATGTAAACAGAATTTGCTTTTGAAAACATTCAGATATTTCTGTTTCCCAAGTATTTCACGTATAAAAATAAAATGAATTTCCAACAAATGATTAATATTTTGATGAATAGATAATAACATTTAAACAAACAATTAATTAATTAAAAGGCGAGAGAACTGTACTGTAAATGAATGGCTAAGAATAAGATTGAAAAGTGTGGGCAAAAACGTTATACTAATCGAGTAGTAAAAAGAGATAATTAATTGTTTGTCAAAAATATCTTAACTATAAGAAAAAGCATGTCTTAGAAGTCGTGGACAAATTAATGGATTAGAAATTTTAATTAATCGACAAAAACTTTTCCCTTTTCATAATTAGCAAGACTCGAGTCAATAAACGACTCATACTATTAGTATCCAAAATAAACTCTGTTTACTGTCATTACAAATCAATAAACAATTAAATCCTAAAACTAAAAAACTAAAAACACAATCAAATTGAACGAAAAAAAGTAGAGGAAATCAAAGGCTAGAAAAGTAGACTTACTTTCAGATTGAGTGCTTTATTGAGGTCGTGGAGCACGACATGCCTGTCCTCCATCTTCCTGCGGGTATTCTTGATAGCACAGAGCGATGAGACAAATGTTTGTCCGGAATATTCTTTGGCGGTCTCGACGGCCAGCTCCGGGTTCTCTTTCCACGTGTTTATGTATTCGGTTAAGTATTCCAGTGATTGAGAGTACAATTCATTTGAGTGAAGGCCTGCCCGAGAGTGAGAAATGGAGAGATAAACGCAAAACCATTAATACAACAAATACTCGTTTCTCGCGAAAACGTATGAGTCATTCGGCACTCGTTTTTAATGCAATTATTAATATATAATTAATAGTTTTGCAAGAAATGGCAATCAAATAAATAATACATTAGACAGGAGTGGGGCAACCAATGGTGGCTACAGACCTGGTTTCGTGTTGTCCACACAGTCGTGAGATTCGCCACTGGTTTCGGCCAAACCTAGCTTTCGGGCCACTATTGAGGCCAAAGCAAAGGCCAACGGATACGGACACTTCCTATGGGACGGCACATACACTTCATTAGTCAATATACTACTTGAAAAATCAGTAATATTTGCCACAATTATTGCACAAATAGACACCAAATCAGCGAAACAGTACACTATTATTAAGAACTCATTAAAAAACTCAATAAAACTTTTCTCACTCTATGCGGTACTAGTCGTCGACATGAGTTAACAAAAGTTGTGTGAATTAAGTATAGAGTTATCCGTGTTTGTCGTCCGAGACACACAAAAAATGATTAACAAAATGCAAGACTCGGAGTGTCTTTTAAGTCTATGTCTACTATACTGTCTGTATGTCTTGTATGGCCTAACATTTGTCTTGTATTATACAATATGTATAAATAGCGATCAGAATAGACTCGCAAATATTTGAGATAAAAGTGAAACAATTTCTTATGCAATCAACGCATCAATGATTTCGACGTCAATTTTTGAAAGCAATTCAATAGTCATTTAAACTCTTTTGCTAACCATTAGACTCTGTTTGCCGTATAAAAGGTATAAAAACTATTTTAGACAATAGCTATGAAACGATAGTGTTATTCACATTGAATATCCCTATGAAATGAGATGGAAATTTGCATAAAAATTAGGACAGTCTGTGAGAATTTATAGTTTAAACATTAAACGGATAAAACAAGAAAAATAAAAGTAAATATAAAAAAGTTTATAATTGTGTACACAATGTATGTTATAACAAAAAACTACTCATACTTTGAGAATGACTCATAACATGATATTTAAATGCATCGATAAGTTTTAAATATCTTTTTATTGTATTTAGTTTTTTGTTATTCACATCAAAACAAAAAAATATTTACAGAAAAAAATGAATATAAAGTTTGTATTACAAACGAAAAATTGTTTTATTACTTCTAATACAAAATAGAAATAAATTATAAATTAAATTAAATTAAATTAAAGTCAGCGAAATGACATTAAAAACAAAATTTAATTAAAGACTTACAGCAATACTGAGCACTATTTTGTCAAACAATTGAGTGAATCAAATGAGTGACTATAAGACAAACCCTACGTTGAGTTCATAACACTAAATAAGTTGATAACAAATAACTTTTTTAATATCCCAAACACTACTGACTCTATGCTTAATAACCAAGTCTTGACTTCACATTAAACTAACGCTAATGTTATGTAATGTGTTTAGAGAAGTAGAAGTTCTTCTCATAATAATAATTACTACTGAAAAGGCTTTTTGCAAAACTTGTTGCAAAAGAGAGACTTCAATGTAAGCATAAAATACTTCGTGCGCTTAAAATGAGAAATAATGGCTAAAAATACTAGTCTATAGTCTGTTGAATGCAGGCGAAAGTGTTGTGCACCGAAAATATATACCATTTTCTGTCTTATATTAAATAACTTACACTTCAATGCAGACACAAACACCAAATGTCTGTTTATTTTCATAAGATATTTATGCAGACATACGGCCAGTAGAGTGAGTAGTGATGGAGTAGTAGTCGTATTGAGAATTTCAATTCAATGTTACTTATGATGGCTTTTGTTGACACAATAGATAACACATAACATTGGCTCACAAACCAATCATTTGGTGATTGACAATAAGGGCCACGAATTCATTACATTTTGCAAAAATAAATCAAATATTTATCGCAGAAAAAACTTTTTTCTATACTAATTGTCTGAAGGAATTTCATACAAAAAATATACACTAAACAAAACTATAGAATATGTGGCACAAGAGTTAGTACACCTGTTCCACTCGCAAACAACACTTTATATACCTGTACCTCAAACTCATACAATATATTATGAATTACAAGAACTTCGAGAATTTACCGCAAAATGCAAAAAAAACATGAAATCAAAATACATGTTTAGAAAATTATTAAAAAATGCACAAAATTTCGATAAATTATTTTTTGTTTTTATATAAACTTTTTCTTATTGAATAAATGCATAGTTTGTGCGTAAAAATGCATTTGAATACTGTAGGAAACCTTTGGGACAGCAATAACAATAAAAGTAATAAAAAAATTTCATATAATTTTTGGGCACAAAATAGTTGTCGGCAATAATAATTAGCGTTAAATAGATGTTTCATGAGATCTACTCAAATGCCATCAAATGTACACCTATTTTGACAATTGAGATGAAGTGAGAGAATATAATACAGATTTAAAGTGTATTATGAAATACATTATAAGCCAATGACCCGAAGCCAACATTGGATTCAAGTTTTTACAGTCGAAACACAAAACAATATTTTTGAAGAGAAAGGAGATGTGAACACGAATTCTGACATTTTGTTGCCATAGATTAGCACTGAATTTATATCAGCTTTTGTTTGGGTACTGGAATCGGTCTCAACGTATCGGTTGAGTACAGTAGACATGGATTGGGTTGCGAAAGAAGTTATGTTTAATAAGAGATTAAACTAAACATTGTTTTCAATATAAACATTCAAAATATGCATTGTTTCGCATATTTGTATGCAATTCTTGGCATTGTATTACTAAAACAACACATTATACCTTCAAATAAGTCTGCATTTTCTTATATGGATCTAAATCTATGCAAAATATTTAGCCGGTTATCAAAAATCATCAATTATTCATAGTTTTTAATCAATTCATATCCAATGAACAATAGATTCATCACATTATATAATAAATTCTCAAATATTCAGCTATGAATGGGAAAGCATTTTTGGGAAACACATGTAAATGTCTCGAGTGATTAGTGTTTGACAGCACACCATATACAAAACCTATGAGACGTCTAGCCTTTTAATGAATGGAAATATGAAAATAATAAAATACAATAAAATAATGAAAACCCTTTCCCATCGACTCATAAATAATACACACAATGATAGCAACGAAAGTCACAAATGAATACAAAACGTATCATAATTTTCGGCTAAAATAGCTGTCAAACGATCGTTAAATGTTTTTCGACAAACACTTTGTGTTAAAGTAATTCCCGAAAACATTAGACACAAAGTGTTGGCTCAAACGTGGGGCAGATTTCTCAGACCGATATATACGATAAAACATATATCAAAACCAATTCACACACTCGTACGCAAAGACACATAAATATTGTTTTATTGGTTGCATATGTCGTAAAAAATAACTTATAGTATGAGACAAAAAAACGAGACCCAAGTCTCAAACGATTGCAATCGAAATGAAATATATTATGCATTCATATTTGCATTCATTAAAATAAAAATCAAATAACTTCTCAGCCCATCGTCTAAGAATTTAATTCATTAATAAATAAAATACAAATAAAATTTAAAAATTCATTGAACTTATCAGCAAAAAACACAAAATTTAGATCTCATTTGGAAATCGCATTAAAAGTATTACATAACATAAAAATGTCAGATTTTAATATTCATTCAATCGTTGCATTTAATAGTAATATATTTCGTATCGAAAGTGAAAAAAGATATTTAATGCAAAAAATTAATGTTTTGAAAAACTGGTTGAGAAAGAAGTGTCTGAAAGCGATTGGAAAGTCAGTCACAACTTGTTATTCAAGCGATTATTTTATTCAGAGAGAGAGAGAGACTGCGAAGACACCGATTGTCTACATTCGGTGCACATCTCACAGTCAGTCCGATGGCAGGCATGGGATGGCATTATGGGAATACCGGTCACAACCATTACATAGAGACCCGATCGCACACTTCCGTTAATGGTCTACCAGTCAAGCAAACTTCCATCATAGGCCTACCCCTACCCGTCCTACCAGTGCCTTCTCTAATGAACAAAACTTTTATTGCAAGTAATGATCACAACAATCGTTACAGTAATGGATGAGACCATTGATAGGGCAGACAAAACACATTATATACCACTCTATCAGACATTAATTCAATTCTATAAATACTATTTGCTATTAATTTTGTAATACTTATCTATAAATTGAAATCAAACACACATTTGTGACATAATTATTACACAAATACATTCAATCAAAAACTATTTTAAGCCCTATTTTAATGAAAATAAAAGTCAGATAATGATAGCAACAAAACAATAATAATAATTATTATCTGTTTTGTCTGTAATCTAATTTAGCTTTTATTTCGCTCATTAATAGTTAAGAAGTAAATTTCTATCGCATTGAGTAATTAGTGAACAAAATAATAATTATCGTTGGAATCGATTCATTAGATTTGCAACCAAAATACAAAGTATACAAAAAAATATGACTGAATCGAAAATGCATTGAAATTGTGAACAAATATTTGCCTGCAAATGAACTCCAATAAGTCGATTGAAAAAACAAAAAACAAAAAATTAAATACAATTTTAATAGCATTACAGCAAAAGGTTATCATAACAGAGAAATCTGTTCATACAATACATGTTTAGAGAAGATTCTGGTATTCAAAGCATTTATATATTTAAATTCAGTTTAAATAATACACTACAAACAAAATGAATTACAAAATAAATTGTTAATCGCTTTCTAATCGGTTAAACTAATAATAGAGTAAACCATTTGCCAACAAAAAATGATAACCAGTTAACAGTGAATTTCCAAAAAACAAAAAATAACTCAAAAATGCTTTCATAATATTTAACTCTTAAAAATCTAATCTAATTGTTTGGCAGTCGGATCTCGAAACTCAGATATGAAATCAAAAAACAAAAATTAAATGAAAACAAAACCAATTTTCGATAACCAAATTTTACGACCGATTTTCAATTAATCATTCAATTTAATAAACTGTAAACAAAATTATCATTTATTTCGTGAACTCGGGTTAAAATGCAAATCAAAAATTCAATATTAATGTGTAAAACAAGCGCCGATTCAATGCATACCATATACAGTAAGAGAAGAGAAAATATCTTCAATTTTATAGCAAATAAATCTACGTTTGATGGCAAGTCCAGCCCTACCATCAAAATTTAGAGACCAGTCTACCGGTGACTACCAGTCCTACAACATTCTTATCGAAAATGTGAGCTATTTTTGCCAAAACTCTATATAAGGGTTTTGCCTTTAGTTTTCTCATTTTATCTTATCGTTACTTTTCATTGAAAAAAGTATTCAACATTTGATTTACAGCGAAATACAAATTATAATAATTATCAATGAAAATAAATCATACTTTCACTATTAAAACTAAAAATTTTAATTAAATTTATAGTAGAAATTTACTCTAAATATTAATTATACACTTAAAACAATACACGATATTCTACCAGAAATCCGGTGAAAAATAATAAGAATTTCATTTCCAATGTTAAACTAATTTACAAAATCAACTCATATTTCAATTAACTTCGACTCAAATTCTCTCATAAAACTACAAATATTATAATAAGTTGTATATTAAATTACAGACAATTTTTGTCATAGTAATCTCAATCTATTCAACACTAAGAGATAATCTAACACTGAATGCAAATATCATAAAAATTCCACACAATAAACAGTCAACAAAAAAGTATTTGACTAATGCTTGGAAAAAAACAATTATTGTCAAGCAATTTGTCACAAAGTAAATGATTTTAAAAAAGATATACTTTCAAAATTCGCTTTCAAAATCTCTAAATTCTAGCCCTTAATGAGAGATCAATTGTATTCACAATTTGTGTGTTAATTAAAGACTCGTTTTTAAAAAGTTAACTCAGATATAGCAGATATAACTAGATAATTAGATTTTAATATTGATAATTGTATAGTCGAGCACACAATAAGTGTCAAGATCCCTTAGATGTCTCGCATTTTCAACACAATATACCTTATTATCACTATTTCTACGAAATTTATGCAAACATCTCATCTAATGATACAATTCATAAATTTTATATCAATTTAAAAATACAATTCACACCATAATTAACATAAAATATATATTAAAATGTTTTTTAATGAGGATATCTTTCCTATTAATGGCAAACAGTTTGCATACGAATAGTCTCATTGTTTTCAATACATTTTGAATTGTTTTCCCCATATTTTTAGATTTTATGTCAGAATCGATTAATTAATAAACAAAATCTTAACGAATAGTCAAACGAACTAAAAGTATAACAAAAAAGAGAAACTTAACACTATTATAATAATTAGTGAACCTTTAAGTTAATGTTTTGCATAATTATTAAACTAATTTATAAATAAATACAAGTATTTCGCAAAACATTTTATATTTTTGTATAAAAATCGTAATTTCAATCTTTTTCTCACCAAAATAAGTCAGGTTTTTGTCAAATAATTAGTGAAATCATAGGTAAAGACATGAAGTAAAGTGTGAGCCGAGAGTTGTGTATCTAATAAACACTTGTCTGATGTGTTGTTCATTATATTAATTGTTTGCAAATATTTCTCTTATTATTATTCTCTCATAACTGGAAATAACTATTCATTTGCAGACCTAATGTTATTTGGCGGCAGAGGAATGACATGAAATGAGAACAACTATTCATTCAATTCATACACATTTCAATACATCTATTCATAATCTCGTATATGAAATATCGTATTAATTAAAAATACATTTATTACTCAATAAGACAAAGGATTCGTGAAACGAAAAGTGGAAGAAATAAATTATATAATAATAATAGGAAAACGTGTTAACACTTCTACATTGCATTTGAATCGCATCTGCAAAACGTATAAACAATTGAAAGACAACTTAAAAGCAAAAGTTTGAGACGAATGTCAATTTCGCAGAGGATTTTCAAAACAAGACTTTTAGTACAGATATTTACTATGGATCGGGAGTGACATAACGTTGTACTGTATCTGCAAATCATGTCTATAAATAAGTTTATTACTAAACAATACATAACAGTCATCGTGTGTTTCGCACAATTGAGACAAATTGTAATGTTTTCTATCGAAAGCCATAAAAATATGAATAAATATATTTCGTATAAATGTTTAATTGAATCAACAAAACGTACTCTAATATTATAATGAAATGATAGCTTAAGATAGCGTTTAATTGACACACAATAGGAAAACCAGAGAGAAATGTATTCACAAGAAACGATTGAGTCATTGGATGGCAACAAATGATCGTACGTTTGGTTACCAAATGTTTGGCTACGAATTGACGCCTTTATTAACGTATTGATCGCTATTACAGTTAAATAACTTATAAAAAAGACAATCCATTCAAACCATTACTATTAAGCCTATGAATCAAACTAATGGCCAAAACAGTTGTGTATTTTTCATATATAAATAGTAATCATAACGTTATAATGGACTGTGGGTTAGGTCAACGTATGATAAGCTGTTGACTCCACACCCAGACAATACAGACAACAATTGAACACAAAGTTTTAGATAAGAATAGAGAAAAATTCGGGTAAAAAAAAGTAAAGTGAAAAACAAATTAACCCTTAAATGGAAACATAAAACTTAAACATAAGTTGTTTGATGGATAGGAAACACCAGAATATCTAACAGAATATAACTGAGTCTAATGTCATGAATGCTAGGTTAACAGTGGAGACAATTTGTGTGCAAAACATGTCGTGTTTTTGGATGCGAGACAAAATCGACGGCGAATACCACACTGTCATCGATGCCATTGGCGTTCAATACATATATTAATATATTCGGCATATTTTTGCTGTGAATTCCCTCCAATAATCATAATAAACAAAACATCTAAACTTCAAACACCGATATTTGGTTCGCAAATAACTTTTCGTATGACTTGTTTTGTATGGTCTCTCTCTTAAACGGGTTGGGAGTGTGGGCTCACCATAAGACCCAACTAAACACTACATATCATATATTCACTGCCTATGAGTTTATAAACACTAAACATCAGTGAGTTATTTGACATTTCTCTCGACTAATACATCACTAATACATCAAATATAATAATATCGTAAATGTAAGAAAATCCCACACTTTTGCACCAATTTTTGCACATAAAACCCATGACTTGTTTGTTGGAAAATAAATTAAATACATATTCTCTCTAAAATGCCATTTGAATGCCGAGTATTACTGAATAAATTACTAGTGTTTTAAATAATAAATAATAACACGACTTAAACACTGCAAATTACCATTCATATAGGAAAAGTCATCTGTAAAATGCATGCAATGGTTATTAAATGACATTTTAGTTGAACAATTTTCTGTTATATTTATCAGTAGTTTTCATCGGCGAGTAGTGTATGAATAAAAACTTTTATACGCTTTTTAACTCATGCTTTCATGCAGTTTTCACATCGATATTCTGTACAAACAATATATTAATTATACAAAACTCACAAAAACTGTATTATTTATAAAACTTATGTCATATGCAAGTGACGAATCAAACACACATTCAACACATATTTAATGATTAGTTTTGCTTTTCATATGATATCACAATTGTTTACAGAGTTTGTGCCAAACCTTCATAAGTATCATAAAACTCTCAATTCATGTAAAAATCAATTAGTTTATCAAAAGCACAGCAAAAATAGATCCACAAAATTAATCATTTCACTAATAATTACTACTTTTTACATACATTTCGCTATTATTTGTAGTACTATTGAGAAATCAATTTAATGGCATGTTTTCAATGAGTGATTGAATTGTAAAAACTGAACGCTATTTTCGCATTCAATTCAATATAAAATATATATTTATAAATATATTCATAATTATTATAATTATAATAAACAACAAAAACAAACAAATAAAAAGTTTTCTCGAAATAAAAAGCAAGAAATTGAGAGTTAATTGAAAATAAAGTGTAATTAATGTGAGAAACGGCTTATAATGGACAGCATGTGCTCTCAGGAGATACTGCGCTCACCGCTGATGACAATGTCTTTGCTCGTGAGAGACAATCACTTACTTGTAGTCCAAGTGATAGAAAATCCAATCAAACACTTCTGGCTCGACATCATTGGGACTAATGGTGTGGTCGGAGAAGAGACACGAGTCGGTCGACTGGCGGTTCCGGAGGACCACCGTCTCCAAGGGGTTGTCACTCTTGGACAGACCGGACACGTCGATGGGCACCGATGTCTTCACCTGCGATGACACTCCGCTACCACTCTTTGTCGTGTCGTACGACTGCAGGAAGTGTTTGAATGAGTTGAACACCAATTCATTGGTTCCACTCATTGCGAGACAAATGAACGGTCGATGCGATCAATGGACGAGTCGTTCAGCGAATGTATCGTTAAATCCAATGATTATTATATTTATGATTATATTATGAGTTATCAATTCAATGGCAATCGAGTCGTGAGACTCACTGACTGTCAGTCTGTGGTCTGTGTGACAGACAGTGAGCGCCGGATATGTGACTTACAAACCAAACACTTATTATTAGTTATTATTAATCGTATGATTGCTATAACGATATGATTATCAGTTGTTGTCTTTACGTATGATTCTCTCAATGAATATTAAAATAATATTTATTTTTTCGCAAACAATCGGTTAGTTTTGGTGTTATTTTAGTCGTCTATTTAGTGTTAGTTTTCAAAACCTATTCTATTAATGAATGCTTTGATTCGATGCCAGCATTCAGTCCATGAGAAATGAATATCCACTCAAAAACACTGCACATTCGGCCGAACATATAGTACGTGCAAAGGGGGCCAACACTCACGAGCATTGAGTGCTATGGAAAATGCTATGGAAATGAATGCATTCATTAGGCAAGCATTGGCTGTCAAACTCCCAGTCATTCAACAAAAAGTTAGTGAATGTGGAAATGAAATGAACTTTATTTTCAAATATTTATATTTTTATGGAAAATTTAATTATTGAACTAAACTCTGGACTTAGTTTATGACTATTGCTGAGACACACACACACACAGTCACCATGAATGCAACTTTTAAGCCGGATAAGTCTGTGCCGATATTTGTTGTCAGGGGATACTCCTCCCACTCCCGGAGTGGAGAAAATATTTTTCATGCGAAACCCGATTACACACAGAATTTCGGTGCAAAAAACGCTACACTTTTTGGCAATCAATCAGACAATCAATTGAATCAAATATTTGCCAAAAATGAGTCGTCGGCTAAAAATTCACACCAAATTTGAATGAAAAAACTTTTATCGCCATTACTTCAGTGTCTATGCGCTGGACTTCGCAAACATATTGTTCGCACTGTATTTGCAGACATTATTTATGGACACAATTGCAGTGTAAGTGTACGATAGGGCGGTGCTGTCGGCAATGCATTGGAGGACCTATTGTGTAATGATAGCGCATATGAGTCATAGGCTTTTAAATTGTTTCAAAAACTTTTTTATTGAACTTTTTTCTCTACAATAAGTTTTTCATCAAATATACGATCAATTGTTTAATAACTGTTTCGCTGAATAGGAAATTACAATTCAATTCACAATCGCAATGTTTGGCTATTATTTTTCAATGCTTTTTCACGTTTATTCACACAAATCACATTCAAACCCATTAATGCATTACAAACATACATACAATTTTTTATTGAATACCCATTTGATACCCCTTTCCCATTACAATAACTTCGTATGAGATACCGGTTAATTGCATTAGAAAAAATATTTTGCATATAATAACCATTAAATTGTTTTTTCCCAATCAATGGTTTTTAAGGAAATAATCATTAAATCTATGTCTGTATCGATGGGCACAGGCACTGAAAAAGTGGTCATTTATTGCATGACACGTCCTTCACGTCTCAATTCATTAATAAACTCAAATATCGGAGACAATATTCATGTAATAATCGGTTTTTGTTTTTAAAAATTAAATAAAAAGTTATTATTTTTTGAATCATTAGATGATTAATGCATTTATGCAATCATTATAAGTGGCGATCGCATTGAAAAGCATTGAATTCGTGTTTCCAAACAGACTATAAATCATTGAAAAAAAAACTTTTGAAATGAAAAATGAGAAAAACGATTGTTTTCTTGTATTTCTCATTGAAATAAGTGGTCAATAGTTACCTGCAAACTATAATTACATTATTTGTAACCCGAAATTGGGTTAAAACAGACACTTGGCTTCAAGTATGACTTCATACCTAATATATTTCGAAATATTATTTATTTTATAATTCAATCAATACTTTTTATTTCCATCTAAAATCTAGTTTTTTGTGTATACATTATTTAGGCAATCATTATATTTTATTTATACCTTTGGCCACAGAATATAATGCAATAAAATCTCTTATAAATTACTTAATAACGCGAGTAATCCATCAAATTATTTATAGCCTGATAGGAAACACACGGGTTTTGATAGTAATGTATTAATTAATTCATACAAACATAATCTCAATACAATTATCTTTTTTCTGGTCGACTATTAAATTACTATAGTTTTCGATAATTTTAGTTTTGCTGATGAGTTGTATTCGTTTGAATCAAACCTTAATTCTTATGTATATATTCCGCAACCAAATGGCTTTTGTGAAGATATCATAATAAGAGGTATTATTTAAAAAGTCATTAAATCTTTGAGATGTCTTAACGGAAATATTTAGTCTAATCTCAATATTGTATATTAGATATGATTATCATATGAAATGTTTTATACTATACAGCATTATATCAGGAATGCTAAGTTATACAATAGCCTCTCTCTCTCTCTCTCTCTCTCTCTCTCTCTCTCGTCATAACCTCTACTCTATATAAAAGTAGTAATTATAAAATGTGAAGTAATGGGTGTAACAAATGGATAATACAAATGAATGACTTCTTCTCCACAATCATATGCACTCTGTTTCACAAAATCACGGCATTTGTTGCTTTCAAATCAATGGCTATTATTCGACAGCATATGAGAGGCTACAGTAAAAGTTAGAGGAGAGCCCCACACGGGTTATGCAATCATTCAAATTAAATGCTTATTTTTTGTGACACATTTCAAAACTATTTGATAATTACTACAAAAGAAGTTTCCTTCTGAACACATACTGTAGCGCATAGTGTAATGTGTGTTGTATTGCAAATGTTGTTCATATAATAGTTAGACTGCGAAAAACCTGTATTAATAGTCCAGTGATTGTGTGTGAATTGAATACAAAGTGAATGAAACACAAAACTTATGAAAAAAACTTTTTTGTAGTTCACAACCCAAACCCCATTCACAACCACCAGATGTGAGCACTTGTCGGACACCACTTCCCACACCTGTGGGTCACGTCATTGGTGTGCGGCCCGTAAGCCATGTCTGTGTCGCCCAACCATTTCACATCCCTTTCCGCACGTATGGTATCACTGCGAGTGTGTCTCCACTCAACTAACAGGTAATTATCACCGCTTTTGATGTCACCCGCGGATCAATTGGCTCGCGTACTCACTGATAACTAGCGCTAATGTCTTTGCCATTAACTCATCCGCAGATACGATGCAGATATTCGTGAAGACGTTGACGGGAAAGACCATCACATTAGAGGTCGAGCCGTCGGACACCATCGAGAATGTGAAGGCCAAGATCCAGGACAAGGAGGGCATACCTCCGGATCAACAGCGGCTGATCTTCGCGGGCAAACAGCTGGAGGACGGACGCACTCTCTCGGACTACAACATCCAGAAGGAGTCCACTCTTCATCTGGTGCTCCGACTGAGAGGCGGCGCGAAGAAGAGGAAGAAGAAGAACTACACGACACCGAAGAAGAATAGCCACAAGAAGAAGAAAGTGAAGCTATCGGTCCTCCGCTTCTACAAAGTGGACGAAAACGGAAAGATCACGCGTTTGAGGCGCGAGTGCACTAACGACGAGTGCGGCGCCGGCGTCTTCATGGCCTCCCACTTCGACCGCCAGTACTGCGGCAAATGTAGCCTCACTTTTGTCTTCAACAAACCCGAAGACAAATAAATGAATGATTGTTTCCATTATTTGCTAATTAATTATTAATAAATGTCTGATAAATGACCGGTTTTTGTGTCTATTTTTGCTCTTTTCACACATGTTTTGATTTCTATACGCTTTCGGCGCCAAAATTGCTGACTATTTGTCACCAAAAATGGTTTATTACGAGAGAAATAGTCTTTGATTTTGGTTTTAATGGTTATGTTTACAAAAAAAAGTAAACGAATAACCGCTAAATGAATGGGTAAACAGTAGGAAAAGGCAAAAAAGCGTGGAGATGCCGGGGATCGAACCCGGGGCCTTTCACATGCAAAGCGAACGCTCTACCACTGAGCTACATCCCCAACGTGTATGAGCTGTCGTCTCATTTGGCGTATTTTTTCTTACACTCGTCCCTACAGTCTGTCAGCAAGTGTTCAAACTTTTCATAACTTGTGTTTTCGTGTGATTTTAATTAAGTTTTATTTAATTATAAATGTATTTATTGGGAATATAATTAAATAAATTTATTATCATTTAAATTAACGACAAATATATCTTTAATCCAATAGAAATTCGCTGTATTTTATGTGCACTTATACTGTAATCAAGTTTTTTCGGTAGACTTATGAGTAAATCATTTACTAATTACAGTAATTTAAGTCAATGTTTAGTTAGAATTGCTTTTTTAGTGTAACTTTTATTATACACTAATGCGAGCATTCATTGCCCGTAACAGTGAACTGATCCCCAAATCATTGATTCACAAAACTGTCGGCAACTCTACGATAAACGGCGACAAACTTTTGTCCGCCATTTCGGGTCACTTTCTGTCCCTCTTCTGTGGCGTCAAAGAGTTTGGGAACAATGGGATCGCTGTCTCTCTCGGACTCATCCAAGCACTCAAACAACGGGTGTCTCGTCAAGTGGTCAGTCATCCAGTCGTACAGCTGTTGGACATCAGTGGCGATATAGACGCGGCCATCGATGGCCATACAGTAGGCGTACTCCGACAGCAACTGCTGTGATATGATTCTCCACTTATGCTTCTGTCTCTTGAAGTGCGGGTCAGGGAAGAGGAAAAACATTTTAGTCAACTGTCCTTTGCTGAAGAGGTTCGGCATATACTTCATGGCATTGCTTCGCAAACAACTTATGTTTTGGTAGGCGTTTGCGCCGCCATTCTGTTGTCTTAAGGCGCGGATCCGGTCGCACACGAAGTCACACACTTTCACCCGAATCTCGATCCCCAACATCAATGTCTTGGGAAACATCGGAGACAATTGGATCAGTAGTCCTCCGTATCCGCACCCGATGTCCGCGAACTCCACGCCTCGACTGTCGCCCAAGTCTACGGTTGGGTAATGTGCGGACCAATCCATGGACAACGGATCCGATGGGTACTCGAAGCAGTGGTCGGCGATTGGGTTTGAATGAGCTCTTTGTCGGTAGAATCGCTTCTGCGGTAACGCCACGGAATCGGTGGTCGCCGTAGAGGTGAGCGACAGCTTGTGTTCGCTGCCATCGGAGTCGGATCCGTGCTCTTCGGTGTCCATAATGTGGGCACAAACTCTTAGACACAAACTCTTAGACAGTGTCTGCGGTCATCAAATCAATGGTTTGTTTCAAAACACATGTCTTTTCCGTTCATAAAAAACATTGCATTTAAAGCGCGAATGCATTGAAAGTCAACACAAATTATGTGTAACTTTTGTGAACTTATTTTAATTCCAAGTTTCAGATGCTTTTCACACATTAATTCAATGTTTAAATTGATTTAGTGTCAAATGAATCAAATTTAGTCATATTGAAATAAATTGTGTGCTAACTCATGGTAATTATGATCATGATTTTGGAAAATAAAATTTTATAATAGTTTCATTGAAAAGATAATAAAATCACAGAATATGATAACGGCCTTATAAAATGTTCTTTGTATTCTTAATACTATGAACAAGGTAGTGTTAAATATATTTATATTAAATTGTGTAATTATTCTTGAATTGTGACCCAATAATGAAATGACAAATGTATTTCCAGACTATAATCCAATTAATGAAAACTTTATCAAATTATAACAAAATTCCTACTTTTGGTAATTGCATTAAAATGTGTGAAAAGTTAATTAAACTGAATTTATAAAATAACTCATAAAATACAAATATCTATAGACTGGATCTCATCTGAAAATTAATACCAAACTAATGATTAATCCCTAAAAAACAAGTAATTCATCAACAGATCCGATGTGAAGACAATCATTGACTTGAACACGAATTGTGAGTCGTTTTTGATGTTTGACTCGTGTTTTGAAAAATGCCTTCAATTTTGAAAGTGTTGTCAATATTTGAGTGAAAAACTAATCAATCGTTGACTCAATTGAAGCGCTCTTCGGGTGATAATCACTTGCCATCCGAAGACATGT
>CAJPVJ010000815.1:0-20270 GCA_905397405.1 Oppiella nova
TGCCAACCTTACTTAATGCACATTGTCATCATAATAAATACTGTACAGTTTTTTATTTAACTAATTAAAATATCTATCATTCTACAGTATTTTATAATTAAATTCTAATTATTCTAATTAAATTATAATTTACTAGGTCATATATTCTTAATAAGTTATAGTGTATATTTATAAACATGATAATTTCTTGTAAATGAATTTAATTAAAGTAGTTTTATAATAAATATTTATGTATGCATTTACAGATAGTTAAATATATTCTTCAAGAATATCACTTGCGTGATTATTATTTAGCATAGTTGTGATATATAAATAGTTATTTGTATTCATCAAGATTTGGTAGTAACAGGTTCTATTTCTTATTTTCATTTTCATTTCCAAATGTATGCTTTGATTTGAGATAATTGCACAACACTACAGTATACTGTACTGTCATAATTACAACTGAAAATTTAATGTTTTAACAAAAAATCCACTTAAAACACGATTAGAATGAAGTTCTTAAAAATTTTATTTAAAGGGGTCGTAAAAATTCATTTACATTTGTATTAAAAACAATGTTTGCAAATTATTTACTATTATTAGAGTTATTGTGGTTTTCATTATTAGAAAGTTGTGGTTCACTGGAATCGTTGTCCTCTGTATTGATGCACTTCCAGAGGCCATACGTTTTGCCGACAGTTGTCTGCCATAGCCGTAGAGTGCCGTCTTCACTACCGCTGGCGTAGAGTTCGCCGTCGGGCGAGAATCGGACGCAATGGACGCCTCCGAAGTGTCCTTTGAATGACTCTAAACACCAAACAAAACAATTGAGTGCCAAATGAAACAACAAACAGAGACTGCAAACCGATTTCGTTGCCGTTATTGTAGTCGTATTTATACATTTTGAAGTCCTCTCCCCCGCACACAAACACACTTTTGTCCGGATGTAGTGTCGCCGACAACACTTGAGTCGGAATCTTAAACTCTTTCACCGTTTCCATGGATTCCATGTCCAAAAACATCACATAATTTCCGTGACAAATGGACAACAGCTTCGAGTCGCGCGAGAGTTCAATACTATAGGGAATTGTATTGAAATCCAATTTCTTAATCTCTTGTTTGGAGTCTTTGTCCCAAAATCTGATGGTCTTGTCTTCGGAAGCGCTAACCAGTGTTTGCGAGTCGTTGGCAAACAAGACGTGACGAATGGACGACGTGTGACCACTGAACACAATGGGATCTGTTGGTGACAACCATTGCAGATAACAATCTGTGTTTATAATGGCATCACAAGTGAGTCCATACCTGAGTCTATTTGGTTGAGATCATAGACTCGAAGCAATTTGTCATTACTTCCGGTCACCAGATAGTTGTCGTCTGAGCTGAAGTCCACACTCTTAACGATATGCGCGTGACTTAAGTTATGCAACTCCTGTCCCGACACGGCGTCCCATATCTGTCCAAACAATCACATAATCAGACATCAAATCAATTCAAACCAATTGTATTGAAAACAACTTTAGCGCAAAAGTCGGCGGCGCCGGTGGCGGCCCTCACACTGTCACCACTCAGGGCTACACCCCATACGGCACCTACAGGTGGACACAGACACAGACAGTCAGACCATACATTCAATGGCCAATACATGACAACCTTTGTGGCCCTCAAACGTGCCAATCCAGTCACCGGTGTCTCCCTTCCGAAGCATTGGTTTTCCATCTGCCGAAGACATGCATGATATGGATAATGGTTTACAAATCAATTACTTCGAGACAAACCTTTGGAGGCAGAGATCAAGAAGAAGCCGTTGGATGTGATGGGACTGAACTGCAAGTGAACCACAGGTCTGGTGTGTCCGCTACAGGTCAGTGGTGTCTGTTTGAGACTTGTCATCGTTGATGGTGGCAGTAGATGGTGATGATTGTGACCACAAACTGATGGATTGAGTAACAGATGTGAAGACTATGCGATAGTATTCATACAAATATGATGTGATATGCGGTCTGTGTTTGCAAACAGAGATCCAATGCTCGCATTCATGCAATGCATGAAACAACGAGTGGAGCATGAACTAAACACAAGCCCTTAAGGGTTCACTGCATTCACTATTACCTTGCTATTACCTTGCTCATCTATTCTCATCACCACTCACTCAATACACTATAGAAGTGACCATTCATTGCGATTATGCATTACCGGTCAATATAAAGTGTTTTATTGGTGAAAATAATCCGGTTTCATGTATTATGATTATCATATTGCACTGCGATAAGCATCAAATTTATAAATTGCAAACTTTATCAACTTTTAAACAAAATAGATTACCCGGTCACAATTGCCGGTATATTTATTTAAATGTAGGTAACAAACATAATGAAATACTAAATTTACAAAATATATGTTTTGTTTTGAACATTATTTAGGAATATTGAAAGTGCCAATTGGGATCTCTAATAATACAGTATATAAAATGATATAAAGTTTATAATCTATGATCTATTGTCCAATTTTGGATAACAGGTCCAAGAGAACCGGATTCGATGAGTGATTAGCCTTTTGTCTTAAGTATTTGATAGCAATTTCCTGTAAATACAGTAAGAAATAAGTTAAGCAAATAATTTGTATAATTGAGTGAATGTATGACTGACTGATCGCTTGATATCGGGCGAAGAAGTCTTTTTAGATAATTGCCATAAATTGATGAGAAGTTTATGCATTTGTCTCACATCGCCGTGAGATATGATCCGACAAAACAGCTCCAAAGCCAGGGATGACTGTCTTTTGTATTGCTTTTACAAATTAAATCAAATATATTATTATTAATAATAATTAATAATTTATTATATCATTTGAGTAAAAGAAAAGTTTTCATGGATTACCCCTTCATCTGCCAATAGTTTTAGGTATTCTAAGAGATCGTTCAAAACGGATGAACTCAAAGAACTTATTTGATCCATAAATTGACTGTCGTTTCCGTATAGTGTGTCGTTTGAATCGACTATTAATGAAAAACTTATTAATATATAAAGACACAAACTAATTATAATTTGAAATTAAAAACTAAAACTAAATTAAAAACTAATTATAAAGGTAAAAATAATTTCAAACCTTTGCTGATGTGATATGGATATGACTCTTGTGGAGCAGTTGAGAGATAATTCAAGCAATTGATTAAAATGTATGCTTTTGTGTCAGAATTTGCTTCAAATTGTCGCTCATTTATCACATTTAATAGACCTTTGAATAGATAGAGAGGTTCGGGACCATCAGGATTATCCTATCAATGAATTTAAAATGGCAATCAATTTTGGATCAAACATCAAATGAGTGGTCAGTACTCACGGGAACTATTAATAAGAAGGACAACAACTGAGAGATATATGACAAGAGGAATGGTTCTGTAGATTTGGGTCGACCATCACTGGACTCTATTTGTTGGGGCAACTGTTGGATCAGAGTTATGGCAGTCTTAAGAAATGAATCCGTTTGTGGAAGACATCCGTTTATTAGTGACACATAACTGCTGGATAAGTATAGCTGAAGACGTAGTATCACGTCATCGAGTGATGGGATTGTGATGAAAGAGTAGGCAATGCAAGCCCTGACAAACGAGTTGGTCTTCTTAGTGTGGAAGCCCTTAACAATACGTCTCGTTTCCATCGCAAGTGTATTCACCCTTTGCACCAAAAAACAAAGAACTGATTCCAGATTACAGAAGTTGGCTCTCGAGTCGACATAAAAATTTAATTCCGACTCAAAGTCTCCGCCAAAAGAAACGCGTTTTAAGAATGAAATGACTAATTGAGAGATTTGTCTTCTCTCGTCCTCCAGAGTCAGGGCATTCACTGAATCGTGTAATGCTTTGCACAGATATGTCATGGAATTTAGTATCACTGGATCTGATGTGGTGACCAACTCTTCGTTCACCTCTTCAACGGATGGATTGAAGTTTTTGATGAACGAGTCGACAATGGCTTTGCAGGCGTCGAATTTGACCGATTCTTTCTGAAGTAAATCCAAAAATGGCATAAAATTATTCATCGCAAAGAGGGCCGCGAAGTCGGGGTTTGGACTCTGAGTGACCACTTTGGACATGAGTCCAACCAATTGGTTGTAGTGCTGTTCAAAGGCTCGGTTCGGTTGCATTCGTTTGATTATTTCGCCTAAAAGTGTATTAATCTCTCGAAGTGTAAAATATTTCACAACGAATTCAATCCAAACTTCAACACAAGCCATATATTCAGTGTTTTGCTTGAATTTATTTAATAGTTTCCAAACTTCGTTCAGAATTTGAAGTTTTTCTTTGTCCTCCAATTCTATAATAAGATTGTGTTTGGAAACCAAAGCAATGCCTAAATTCCTAATTAATACATATTTGGGATAACCGGAAGAGTCACCAGCCGTTGCCTTTCCGTTCACTCTTTTGATTAAATCGAGAAATTCTAAGGCTTTTGATGCAATCAATTGGGACGGAAAGCAAGTGAGCAGTGAATTGAGTATAAGTGCGGAACAGCTGTCGTCAAGACTGTTGTTAGAGTTGTCTTCAAACTGTTTGATAGTTTCGATGAGAAGACCAGTCGATGCCTTATATGCGATGCAATACACGATCCAATCCAACGCCGGACTAAATAAAGTATAATAGACTGAGAGTTCAATCCTTTGAGCACTCAGTATATGATCGGTGAAAGTCGGGGACAGCTATCGATATAATCATAATTTAAGTGACATTTACTTCAAACTATTAAATGAATGCTTAATTGAATACCTGATTGAGAGACCGAAGAAAGTCATTGAAATTGTTCTGAAATATATGCTTAGATTTGGGTGCGATTTGGACAGTGATCCTCGAGAGGTAGGCTCTGGCGTAGACGCTGACCAATGGGTCTCCGATTCCGCGAATCATTTTTGTCAATCGCTTCAAAGCCCTCTCGAATTCCGTTTGGATCTCATTCTTGTCGATTAAAAAGCCATAGACTTTCAAAATAGCGGTTTCGACATAAAACCGGGGAATGAGTTCCCGAACGGAAGCGATTTTGTAGAACCAGTTCCGACAGGTCTCTCGCGCCGACTCGATGGCCGCCGCCGTTGAGCCCGCCTTGCAGTGGATCCGTTTGTAGACCAATGAACCGAAATTGTCTAATATATCGGTGATTAACACAAACTTTGACGGATAGAACTGAATGACTGAGACATCGGCTAAGAGTTTGGAGCACTGGATGGCTATCTTCAAGGCCTTCACCCTTTGGTCCGAATTCCAGGACTCGTGAAGAGCGACATTCAACTCATCGATTCGGTTCACGTATTCGGTTTGAGTCAAGTTCAGCATCTCTTTCACAGAACCCTCCTCGAAGTCATCCAATTGTTCCAATCGGTGACGAACTTTGTCTGTCACTGAAGTATTGCCAGAACTTCGAACTATAGAAGTGCTGCCACTTATGGCCGAACCGCTGAGGAATGATGTCTTTATTGATAGCCTCTCAGAAGTGGTGTATTTATTAAGTATCGAACTCTTCATCGAAGACCAGTCTTCAAAGTCTTCTCCTATGAAATCACTTGTCATTTGACTCTCTTTTGTCAAAGACTTTGGGTTTTTATCCAATTCTAGTGAAGATTCCAAGGGATGGCTTTCGGTCTTATTCTGCAGACTTAAAGCCATCGAAAGCGGATCCAAACCATTCCAAGAAGTGTTGGTTGGCTTCACTTCATTGGATTTGTTGGCCGAAGAAGTGTTTGTCTTTAGTTTCTTGGTTTCTGTTTGACTCACAACTAATGGCTTCAATGGATTGTCGACCACTTCTTTGGCCGAACAATACTTCCCAATGAGTTCTGTCTTATAGTTCCTCTCTTTTGGATACCTTTTGAGACAATAAATGACTATTTGGTCACTCAATGAGACATTCAATGCTTACCAATTCATTGTGACATTTGGTGGGAGGTATCCACTCGTGAGGTATCACTCGTGTCATACAGTCATTCAGATTGTCATTATCAGCTGACACTGGCTCAAGATATAGTTGGATGCGATTAACCGATTGCAACAACAGTTCCTGATCAATATAGCCAATACCCAAATGACCTAGCACAGTCAGCCAAATAATATAAATGACAGTATATATTGTTCATACATTGCATATAATATTCTGTGGTATACTGTGGTCTACTGTTAGGTGTGAATGCATTACAAAGTGAGGAACACTCGCGAGTATAATAGTGGCGCTCCTTTCAAATGCTTGCGTTTGTTTCAATCATATGAAACAATAACCAAGGGATCACCTTGCATATTATTGCATATTATCGCATTTTATACCAAAATGGAGTGTGCAATTTAAACGCAGTAGAGGGTATCATTAATATCCAGGTATTTTTAATGATATTCCATTGGAATATGTTATACATAACAAGATGTTTGTGATGATTGACAGAAGACCACAATATGTACAAAATATATTACTATACATACCTTACTGTACATAATAAATGTATGTATGGATAGTCACTATATTATAGTGTATATATTTGGCAAATATTAGCAAACAATGTACTGATTGGTGAGTCACACGAATACAAAACAACAATAACTTAAAGACAGAAATGTTGTGAAATAGTTGTTCACAAAATTTACTTAATTTTTAGTCACATTTAATACATTGTCTGTCGAGTCATGGAATCGATAAACGAATTGCATATTTGTTTCGATCGTTGGGTTCTTACAGTAAAAAGCATTTATTTATTTAGATCTTGAAATTCATACGTTTTTGTTATTATGTTTGGTTCAAAGTGTTGGTCATTAGCTCACAATCGAAGGCTACAAAAGTTACAATCAATTGATAGTTTGTATTGAGTTTTTAAGTTCATGTGTTTGTGTTTGATATTCAGATTCACATAATTGTTGCGATGTATGGCTAGACTTGAGGGGGTAGTGGACTAGCAATTGGTCTTAAGAAGCGATATATACTTAAAAGTTGAGCGAAAGGCACAGTCGGGTAACCACACAAACCCTACCAGTAGTTCAACTGATTGTGAAATGAATGGAAAATATATTTGGGAAAAGGTATCTAAAAATTAACAATTCATGGGTTGAGTACTTGTTTTGTGAAAAGGTTTGCAATAATTTTAAATAAAGTGAGGAATCGTTTTCAATTAAATTGTTTTGTATGCTTAGGAATCAGTTGCGAACAACTATTAACATAGTTTCCATCGAATCACTAGTTCTTAGATTTTTTTGTCATAAAAGTAAGAAATCATTAAATAATAATTTTTACAGCTTTTAAAAAACATTTCATACAAAATGTGACCCAAACTGCAAAAGGCTTTATAAACAATTGTTTTTCTCTAAAACCATATGTAATAATAAGTAGCGGTTTGTTTGTCATTCATTTACAGATTGCCGTCATTTAGTCGTTTAGGTCTTCATCACGAGTCCATTACTTCCCGTTTTCACCGCTCTTTTCGCGACACAGTTTGAAGCCATTGGTTCCGTCGGGACCTCTGGGGTTACGGATAACCACAACACGCGGACCCGTTTCCTCCACTTTGACGCGCGTCAGTCGCTCTGGTCGTGCCGTTTGTGTCTCTCCGATCTTCACTATATTACAGGCCGAGTATTTGCCCGTCCGTTGGCTGTGCAGCACAACAAACTCCACCGAATCTCCCGGCGCTAGGTTTGAGTTGTTCTTCACTTCCGACATGTGGAAGAATATATTGCTTTCGTTTTCATAACTTAAAAATCCAAAGTTTCCTTTTATGCACTCAACGGTTCCCTATATTTGCCAATTATAACAAAGTTCATAAAAGCGTTGTTAGTGTTTGTTTGGCATTAACCCGGCGCTAATGGTTAGCATTTACCTGATGTTTGGTACGAATGGGTCTGATATGAACGGCGCGGTGTTTGTCTGCGGCCACATTGAAGCCAATCTGGAACTTAACGGCGTCTCCCTTTTGGATGAATTCGTTGATGTCTTCGAGTGAAATCATACTAAACTCGTACTCTGTCTTAGCGTCGCCTTCGGTGCTATTAGTGGCCGAATCGGTGGCCACACGTATTAAACCCGTGTATTCATTCTGTTCGGGATTGAATGTCCGCACCGTTCGTATGACTACACCCGACAGTACTTCGGGCTGTACTTCATCGGTCTGTTTGCGAATTGACTGACTCTTACGGACCGCGAGAGCCGTTAGCTTTGAATTCTTGAACGACGCGTTGTATTCAACCACTTGTCCCAACTCTAAGACATCGATATTCCCGTCATAGACACTGTAGTGAAAGAACAGTTCTCTTTGTCCGTCTTCCGTCTCAATAAACCCAAACGAGTCCTTCAGTGCGACCACTGATTTAATGACAAATAAATGTTATAAACATAAACATTAGGATTGAATGCAAATCAAAACACATACCAAACCCACGACTCGAATATTTGGTTCCATTCTTCATGTGAAGAGTATTTCGGGATGAATTCGATAAGACATTAGCCTTAATATTGGAGTCTTTCTTCATTTTAGGCACACTTTGTGTTTGCGAGTCATAAGATTGATTATTGTCTTCATCGAGGGATTCGTTAATAACCATTGGTTTCAAGGGTTGTTGACTGAAAGGGCGGTCGTTCTCGTATTGGGAAGCATTGGTCAACAAATCACTCGATTCGGACAAATGGGTTCCGATGTCCAACTGAGACAGGATTTCAGACCAGGAATTGCTTTTAGCGACGATTCCGTCCGAATTGCGGCCGTTATATGGTTTCGGAGCGCACTTCTCGTCATTCGATGTCCCGTTCCTATCGTTTGCTTCAGGGTTTGTAAAGTCTATTAACGGGAAATCATCGGTCTTTCCAAAGTCGGTGTCGTAACCATTGACTTGATAGAAGTCATCGTAAGTGTGCGGATAAGTTCCGTTTGAGGGATGCTTTTGCACCGGAAGTTGTTTCACAGGAGAGAGAAGATTCTTGAATATAGTTCCGTCTGGAAGTAGTTTAATACGTAAAGCTTGGAGTCGACCCACGGATGACTGGTCGGGGCCTACAGTGAACTCCACCTCATCGTTTAGTTTAAGCGATAGGTTTGGGTTAAGCATTTCGCTGACCCGGAAGTACACTCGAGTCCCCTCTCTGTTCCAACACTTAATGAAACCGTAATAATCCTGTAATAGTGATGGCTTTGCGTCAATTCACTTGTTAACTACAGTTCCGTTTATAACAAACCTTAAGTGCGGCCACATATCCCTGTTCTCTATGTTCTTGGGTTACAGTGAAAGTGTCTTCCAAGAGATCAACTCCTGAGGCGTGTTGTAAGCCATCCCTGCGATCAGTGACCACTTGGAAAGTGACCAAATCGTCGCATTTGAAACTATATTCTCCTCTGACGTCGCGTTCGCCGAACGGTATTTCAATGTCTTCATCGTTTTTGTTGTTATAGGCTATCCGTCCGGGAAAGGGTTCGGAAGACGTTCCAGACGGTAGTGTCGATTGGGATCTGGAACTTGAACTCGAACTGGAATGGGAGCCGTTCTGACGGTCTAACGTCTTAATGATTCGTCCGGTAAACCATCCGTCGGACACATCCTCAAAGACCACTGAACCGGGAGTCAGTTTATTGACACTAACCGCCACTTCTTTGTTATTACGGCTTTGGATACAGAAATCCACGTCATCTCCAAGAACTAAGTCTTTGAAGTCTTTACATTCAGAGGAATGAAAAAATATCTGTAATAAAGACAATAAATTTAAGAATCATTTGGTTTCGAAAATGGTTTCGAAAAATACTTCTTTGACGACATCGGAGCGCTCTATGAATCCAAACGACTCTTTCAAAGTGCAAACAACTCCGGAGTGCTTCTGAGGAGTGGCGATATCGAGCTTCACGTGACGGGCC
The DNA here is from genome assembly GCA_905397405.1 of Oppiella nova. Taxonomy (NCBI): domain Eukaryota; kingdom Metazoa; phylum Arthropoda; class Arachnida; order Sarcoptiformes; family Oppiidae; genus Oppiella; species Oppiella nova. The sequence continues at coordinate 9,847 of CAJPVJ010000815.1, forward strand.
CTTAAGCTGCCGCTCTTATCGGTTCCGATATAGAAAGTGACGCTATCTTTAGAATTGAGGTTTTGGTTGTCTTCTAAGTCATCCTTAGCGAAGGGTAGGAAAAAGCATTCGCCTCTGTTCTCGTAGGCGATCCTCCCCTCCCTCTCGGATGTCAACTCTGTGGTGATGAAACCGGTCACTCTCTCAGTAGTCAACTCCTCGGCCATAAAGGCCTCGTTTGTGATCTTCACGACAGAACTGGCGATGGGTTTGCCGGTCCTCCTGTCATAAGTCATCTCAAACTCAACCGGATCTCCAAGTTTCAAGTGCTCGATATTTCCCGAGTATTGACTATCAGTGCAACCAATCATATGAGTGAATTAAGCAAATAATCACTAAATCACTGAATAATACCTGTAGTGAAAGAAGAGTCGCGCCTGTCGTTCGCAACACTGTATGAACCCATAAGAGGCCAACTGAGGGAACAATGAATATAAGCATACAATTAGATGTGATGGGAATGGTATGTTTGGGACACGACTGACCAGTTTCTCGACAATCCCGGCTTCTCTGAAGCCTTGTGTGGCACTCGTAGAAGAATTGGAGGAATCGTTGTTGGAGTGATTGCTTTGATTGCTTTTGTTTGCAAATATATTACTATTATTAGGCGATGAGACCGATGAACGACTGGTGCAGACATTCACGTTTGGGTTTGCGTTGTCGTGATTCGAGTGATTCGTGTGATTGTTTGGCAACTGGAAGGCCTGTCGGGTAGTCATACAATGAGATACAGTATATGAATGGCTAGTAATGGCACATACCTTCCACGGCGGACTATCCATTAGTCCAGAATATATATCGCAATGTAATTCACAGTCAGTTTCGAAAAAATAAAATTTACTTAAAGTTAAGCCAACTTTCAGTCGACCTCTGCTTCGTTTGGATTACAATTCAATGCAATTATTATTAATATTATTATTTAGATTATTAACCGATATTTCATATCATAATATAAATATCAAAACATGTAAACAATGGCCCAAATGTATGACTATTTTGGAGTTGCGTTTGTGTCGAGACTTTTTGTTACTTTAGTTAAAACTTTTTATGCATTCATTTACAGTGAAAACTAAAATCTATTAAAATAAGTGTTTGTTTCGAGCGTTGCTTTCAATAGTAAATCAATGAGTCTTTTATTGCCTGAAGTTTTCAGTACTTAATCTCTTATCACTTCATTGTCTTTGCTTTTTGTGTTACTTTTTTGTTTCAGTCTTCACGTGACGTCCAGTTCTTGTCTTCTCCGGTGATGTCTTCTCTCCGTTTCTCTTCTGATGTTATTTGCTATGCATTCACACAATCAGACAATCATTTCATTAGACAATGCATTCACAGTCTATGCAATCACATCAATGGCCCCATTCAGATACCACTGTCACCGTGGGATCAGTTGGGTCTCAATTGGGACAATCAATGGTTAACTAAACTACAAGACAATCAAATGAATGGCAATTGGAGTCAACACTCAGTCCACTCATCACTCATACAAACAAACAAAAGAAACACAACTATCGCTACAATTGACACACATTTGACGCGTTCACACAATCAGTAAACCATTGATCACTGCATTGTACCGAATTACCCATTGAGTAACTACACTAACCGTAATCACCATTACTTACCCACTTACTTTTCTGTTAATTTAGAGTTGTTTGGAGCTCTGACTCCCGTGTGAATGCCGTGAATTGAGATCAATAGCCGCCATTTCTTATGTGATAACGTTGTGATAAAGTGCATAATATGCTTATGACACAGATTATAAGATGCCGAATAAGAGTTGTGATAAGTGTCGAAACAATCGTTATGTAGTTATGACAACACCCCCAACTCCGATTGATATACCCCGACTATACTTGTCATATAAGCCGTGAAAATGAATGTGAATGAACATTGAATTGTGCATTGTGTCCAGGTCATAGTGTCCAGGTCATAGTCGACTGTGAGATGACTGATGTGAACATTGCTCACACCTCATGCATACATTCAATGTGAACATTACTGCAAATGACATCAATTGACACTTGATCACTTACGGTATTAACAGGAATAGTTGCAATCTAATAGTCACCTTGGCTAGTTCATTTTTTGGTCAATATTTGAGAATAAAATGATTAAAGTATGGAAAATATGTTTGACATAAACAGTTGAACACTGCGTGCACTTGTATGTCAAGGGATGACACTTCAATAAGTTTTCTATGGACTATTAATATTGTAAAATTGTTTATTTATCATATAATTTATCATTATTTATCATATTTATTTATAAAACTTAGCCCCATATTTATTTTAATATTTAATTATTAATCCTTACATAGTTTGTAATTTGTTATTTATTTATTATATTAATGATGTGTAACATAACTTATGTCCATATATTATTACATTATTAATATAACAATTAACTCGATATTCAATTTGCAATAAATATAAAACTAATACTAAATCAACAAAAATCATGAGAAAACATTGATTAACAATTGAAAACTGAATGTGTAGTCAAAGAGGTGTTGAGAGGAACCAATAAAATAGCAAAAAATAGTTGCTTTCATTCATTGGATATCAAATTGTTTGAGATTTTGGAGAGAGTTGTGGAGAACGGAAAGCATGTCTTTGGCGACAATGAGCTGCGATTCGGCGAATCTCCTCATATTCAGAGCAATGGCTTCAATGCGCTGTCTGTGGAAGCGTTTGACCTCTTGAGCGGCCACTTCACTGCACTCGTCGAAGGCCTTCTCAGCCGCGAGTTTCGCCTCTTCGGCCTCACTCTTCTTCGGAGGTTTCGCTTTGTCTAAGAGTCGGTTGGAGTTCTCGTACTCGATCTGAAGGCATGTGCGCCGGAATAGCATAGCTTTGTGCGACTCGTGATATCTGTGCCAATAGTGCAGAGTATTGCCGAGCGTTGTCTCGTCGTTATGCGACACCACATCCAAACAGTGTCTGTAATCGTCGAGTCCTTTGGAGAAGAGGTTACAGAAGCGGACGCCCACTCGAGACACGCCCTCGTCATCACATAAGTTGAGGTTAAGGGCGGCCGACAAGTGGGAGAGTATTTCGCATAACTTGCGGCGCCCGTAGATTATGGCGTTCAGTGACTCCGACGACTCTTTCAGATGAAGAGTGTATTCGTTGACGAAATCCCTTTCCTTCTGAAAGAATTCGTCGCAATCCTTGTGACTGTGTTTCCAGTTGTCAAACGAGTCGCTGATTCTGGACATCAATGCGAACCCCTTCTTGAGCTTAGGTCTGGGCAGCGGTTCCTTTCGGGTGAGGAATGTGTCCAACACTGGGTTGAGACCAAACACGGGATGTCTGATCATCAGACGGATGTAGTACTGGAGAAACCAACAGTCTTTGCTGAACTCATCGCCAATCAGTGTCTTAGAGTCTGCGCCCAACTCTTTGCGCGACTTCTGGTGAGCCAACTCGGGTTCGATGGCCGGCCGGTCCGGAAGGGGAGGTATTATGAGGCCATCCGTCTTGTGGGCTGTGGTGAGGCAGTGGTGAAGGTATTCAAAGTCCTCGTATTGACGCAAAACCACAAACTTGTGTTTGTCTTCAGCTCTGGTCGTCTCTATGCTAATCATAACCACATTTCCGTTTTTGGTGACATTAGTGCCCAAAAACACTTCATATCTGCTCTCAAATGGACACAACTTTTCGGGCGAAGAGTTCGATGAAGCGATTGATCTGTCGTTCTCATCGTCTGACACACCATTGGATTCAATGACTAAAACGTTGACTCGTGTCGAGTCTTCCAGACTCTGGTCAGCCATGGGAAGCAAACCCTGATCTAAACCACTATTAGACACTTTGCTCACCTGTTAGTCTACTTACAGTATTGCTCAGGTGTTTTCCCCGCCTTTAATTTACAGACAAAACCGCCGTTACGACAGTTACGATAGGATGCTATCACTCATCAAAAATCATATGAAATGCGAAACCTTTTCAATGATCAAGTGATTCAACGACTGAGCGATCATTTGCTCACAAATAGTGTGTATTTTCGTACGAAATGTGAGTTTTGTTTGCTTTTTGCCAAATGTTTGTCCATTTAAGCCGTAATTTGTTTCGCAAAATGTGTTTATGTTTTGCGTAAAACACGTGAAACACATGTTTTGCAAATAAATTAAATTGCGTTCAAAGTTATCATTGTTTGTGAATATCAGTGACAATGAGTGACACAATGGACGCTAAATCCAAACGTGTCAACTAGATGTTTAACTCCAGAAAACCCTACTTTGCTCACTAATTACAAACCAAACAAAACGTCTCTTTTCACAACTCGCCTTCTTCTTCTTCGTCAATAACTCTGATTTCTTCAGTGCTTAATAAGTGAGAAACTTGTCGTTCAAAGCAAATGAAGACATCATTAGACAGGCTTTCAGTAAGTTTGGAGAAATCGTCGAAATCAATATCCCCACCAAAAGTGATGGCAAAATGTTTGGCTACTGTTTCGTCGGATTCGATGCCATCAAGAGTGCCATCCATGGGCAGTTTGTCTACTTGCGTTTCGGTGACAACCTAGCGTGGCAACGCCAGCTGAAGCGCTACCGATTCTTTGCCAAGGAGTTAGTGCTGTTGTTATGGCTGTGCTTTCTGTGGTGATTACTTCTGTTCGATTCAAGTGATAGGAAACCCAAAGACGAGGTGACTGTTAAAGAAGAGCCCGAAGACTACAGCAAATCAGATGACGAGGACATGAAAGATGAAGACGAAGAAGAGAACGAAGACATGAGCGATGGTTATGGAAGTGATGGCAGCGATGAGTCGGTGAAGAATAAGAAAATGAGCGCAGAATTGATTAAAAAGATGAACGACGCGTCCGAAGAGCGGACAATATTCGTGCGGAACGTGTCGTTTGGGACGAGCGCTGAATCACTGAATGAAATGATGAAACGTTTCGGTGAAACACTGTTTTGTAAGCTATGTGTCGACGCATACAGTGAGCACTCGAAGGGAACCCGAAAACACTTCATATTCTTGTTTAGCCTACGGCTGTTCACGAATCTCCGGCGGTTTGTTCTTCTATTGAGTCTGAAGAACAATCTGCCTTCTGTTGACTTACAGAGCGAGCGGTAGTGGTCTTTATAACTACAAGAAGTACAGGAGAAACGGTTGCTTAAGAATAGAGACAAAAGGAATCTGTATTTAGCCAAAGAAGGGCTCATATATCCGGACTCACCCGCGGCTGAAGGCGTCTCGCAAACAGATCTCGCGAAGAGATTAACAGTTAGTCTATAATTACTGTCATTTAAGTATATTTTGTAAATTAACTCAATTCTCATTTAAAGCTCGAAACCCGAAAGAGAAAAACACTTCAAAACACTCATTACTTCGTGTCTGACACTCGTCTTTGTGTCCATAATATTCCACTTAATTGTGATAACAAACAGTTGAGAGATATTTTCATGAATGCTGTCAACGATAAGAACGCAAGAATTACTGAGGTTTGTGTGAATTGATGGCAATAAATATCCCGATTATTATCGTAATATTTGTTTTGCATATAAAGGCGAGAGTTATGTTGGATCGGCTCAAGAATGACAACAAATTTGGTAAATCAAAAGGATTTGGTTTCATTGAGTTCGCCGAACATATTCATGCGCTGAAGGCATTGAGACAATTGAATAACAATCCGGACATCTTTACGCCTCAAAAGCGACCGATCGTTGAGTTTTCAGTCGAGAATAAAGTGGCTTTGAATAAGAAAAGGCATAGAATAGAAAGGGATAAGAATGGAAAAGGAGGCGATCGTCAAAATGGAAAGGGAGGCGATCGTCAAAATGGAAAGGGAGGCGATCGTCAAAATAGAAAGGGAGGCGATCGTCAAAATGGCAAAAACCCCGATCAGTCGAACCAAGATTTAGCGGAACAGTCAGTGAAATATAGTGGAGTTATGTCGCGACCAAACAAACTGAACGAAAAGATCTTTTGGGGCTTTCACTTATTTTTCAACCCTCTTTACGTCTTTGTTGACTTTCACTCCTTTTTCCTAAACTTCTTTTCATTCTAATTTCAGCTATTGGTTTTCGCTGTGTTTCTTTTTCACCTCTTTGGACAGGTGAATAAAAAGAAAGATTTCGAGACACAAGACGCGCATGACTTGCACTTCAAGAAAAGGAAAAACATTTTCAGAGACAACGAAGACAAGAGAGCCGTTCCGATGCCCGTTAAGAAGAAAGTCAAATGGTTTGCACAATAAGTTGCGAATTATGTGTCATGAAGAACAGTATATTTATTTGTTTGGACTTTAAAAGTGATGTAAATATCTATTTTAATTTTAAGACAAATAAAAAGTTTGTTTATCGTATCCAATGATATTGATGTGGACGACGAGCGCACGGATATCTGTTACGGTTCGACACACTTTCATATTGCCTTCAATCTTATCACCACTTTTACAGACAATGGCTTTCTTGAGAAGAAACACTGTTTGCTTCCAATGAGTGCTTTCACTGAAGGGTGAGGTCGAGAGAAGCACTTTATGTTCAAACGATTAAAAACCCCGAAAGTGAATAAAAAGTTGGGAGAAATGCAGAAACAACTGAAAGTGAGGAAAAAGGATTTGAAGAAAAGTAAGATTAAAGTCGATAACCAAAAGCGACACAAAGAAAAAGTGGAGAAACACAATATGAATAAAAAGAAAGATTTCGAGACACAAGACGCGCATGACTTGCACTTCAAGAAAAGGAAAAACATTTTCAGAGACAACGACGACAAGAGAGCCGTTCCGATGCCCGTTAAGAAGAAAGTCAAATGGTTTGCACAATAAGTTGCGAATTATGTGTCATGAAGTACAGTATATTTATTTGTTTGGACTTTAAAAGTGATGTGAATATCTATTTTAATTTTAAGACAAATAAAAAGTTTGTTTTTCGTATCCAATGATATTGATGTGGACGACGAGCGCACGGATATCTGTTACGGTTCGACACACTTTGATATTGCCTTCAATCTTATCACCACTTTTACAGACAATGGCTTTCTTGAGAAGAAACACTGTTTGCTTCCAATGAGTGCTTTCACTGAAGGGTGAGGTCGAGAGAAGCACTTTATGTTGAAACGATTAATATTGCCTTCAATCTTATCACCACTTTTACAGACAATGGCTTTCTTGAGAAGAAACACTGTTTGCTTCCAATGAGTGCTTTCACTGAAGGGTGAGGTCGAGAGAAGCACTTTATGTTCAAACGATTCCAAATCGAAGTGACAGTCAAACCATCCTATAATTGCTATCACATTGCCATCACTTCTGCAAACCAATTGGAAGTCAGTCTCCAAGTGTTGTGTATCTTCCAGAAGGCATTCCATTAAATCAAACTCTTTGATTACACAAACACTAGTATTGACCGCATCTGCAGATATGCTCTCAATTAAAGCCTCTTTCAATACTTCACTCTTCATTGAAGACATCTTGAAATCGTAGACATTATCCCAGAAGTGAATGAATCGATTTTGTAGGTCTTTGTCACTAATGCCTGCAATCGATAGAGAGGTTCGGTTGGGCAGAAGAGCACCGGAATGGTTGAGACAGTGATTCCTGGCGTAAAGGATTGAGTCTAACATTCCCTCAAACAGAAGGAAATATCCCATCCATTCGGAGATAATGATGTCGTACTTCTGTGGCAAACCGTGCGCGCACCAGTCGATGGACTCGAGTTTTTCTTTAATGAATTTAATCTTAGAGTTGAGTCCGTTTTCGATCGCAATGTCCATCGCCTTATAGACAACATCGCTGTGATCGACGGCCACCACGAGTTTGGCGCCCGCTTTGGCCGCAAATAAACTCAATATTCCTGTTCCGCAACCGATGTCCAGAACTGTCTTATCTTGAAAAAAGTTTGCGTTTTTAAGAATAGAGTCTTTGTATGAATTGGTTCTGCTTTTGTCGCTTAACATCTCGTAATGAATGGAGAAATGCGAATACGAAGAGATGTAGTTCCAGTCTTCAGATGCGGACAACTGCGAGACATTCACTGACTGATCACCGCTTACTTCTTCATTCATGCAATTTGTGACTAAACTTTTCATATCTGATATTTGCTTCTCGAGGGCTTTAATACGCTCTTCAGATTGTCTTAAGCTAACTATCAGTTCATTTTGGGATAAGTGTTCATAATTTGAATGATCACAACTTGGATCAGTTGTCAACTCATTGTCTACATCTTTGTATTGGCCCTCAATATCTGCAATAAAGATAAATATATATAAACTGTAAGAAATGTGTTAAACATATACCATAAGTGAGGAACTGGTCCAACGGTTCCCTTAAGACCGGTTTCATATACTCTTCGGAGAGGAAGTCTTTGGATGCAATCAATTGTCTCATTGAACTACTGTCTGGTCTCTTAAGTCTCGTATAATTTACAAGTTGTATGAAATCAAATGAATTCAGTTTATTATCCACACAAATGCCAATCAAATCCAAGTTATGATCACTTTTCAAGTGAACCAAACATTGATCCATTGATTTGAATGTTTGACTGCAAAAGAGACACAATGTTTGACTCGATTCTTGTGTCCAATCTTCCAGTTCTTCAGCACCGCTCCAGTCGGACGAGTCATCGCTTGAATTGTCTGCCATTAGGTATCAAATGAAATGTCTTTTGAAACCAAATTAACCGTTAATTCAATTGATGTGAACACGTGTTAAACACATGAGACAACAATACATAAGTGATGTCCAAAAGGGGCACAAAAATAGACAAAATGTAACGCTTGTAGTGAATGACTGTTACATTGTTTACTGTTTTGTAATCACAGGTCAATTGATTAGACATTTTCAGAGTTACCGTCGATGACTGTGCGATAAGATAATCGAGTGATTGTTTTGTTTCATTTGATCCATTCATTGTAAATAAGACACAATCGGAAGGAGTGGTCGACCGAAGAGATGGACGATAAGAGCTGTGACTTCAATGAACTGAACGCTTGTCTCATATCACCATTGGATGAGCGCCTGAACGGATCCAAAGAGATTATGGACACCATATGCGAGATGTCCAACATTTTGAGGACAGGTATGGACGCCGAGTGTCTCATCATTTGCTTCAAGCTCTTGGAGAATGGCGTCAATCCGGAAGCGCTGGCAAAAGTGGTCCACAATTTGCGCAAACAATCGCTGAATACATGAATCAATCCATGAATCCATTCATTGATCCATAAATCCATTCATTGATTGTATTTATTATCATTAAAATGTAAATTTTAATTCAAACCAAAACTACTTTCATTTTATTTACTATAATATATATAACAATTGCTTTTGAAGACAACTATCGCTCGAATTTGTGGTTCAAATTGTTTTCGAGAATTAATTTCTTAATTAAAACTAAATTACAATCAATTGGTTGACAATCAAAGAGAAGTCACTCTAAGGGCTCGAAAGTGTAGTGAACGACACCCGGCTGTGGGTACTGTTTGGGTTTCTGTGGGAACGACAGGTAATCCATGNATTAAAACTAAATTACAATCAATTGGTTGACAATCAAAGAGAAGTCACTCTAAGGGCTCGAAAGTGTAGTGAACGACACCCGGCTGTGGGTACTGTTTGGGTTTCTGTGGGAACGACAGGTAATCCATGTTAGGGTTAAGACAATTGAATGAATGCATGACAAGACATACCACTTGCCAGGAGTTCCTCAAATCGAAATAGGAGTCCGTTATGGAACAGACATAGAAGAACATAAATGTGCCCAAAAAGGCAGCGATCATCTGAAGACTAATGGCACACAAATGGATATTCAGTTAATCATGATTACAGTGAATCAGACATTCAGTCAGACATACGGTGTGTATCTCAAGACTTCGTTAGGATTGTGTCGATCGGATGTATAGATCTCATAGTCTTTGTGTAACTAATGTTTCATTGAATAATCATGAAATTAGTCTAATGTCTAATCAATGGTGTGTTTTGTGTCTCAAACCGGTTCGCCGAAGTTTTGTCGCCTATAGTGATAGTCGAAGTCTTCATAGGGATCTCTGGCGTCCTGACCCACTTCCTGATGAAATAATTCGTGACTTCTTTAGTCTCAATAACTGCTTCTTCTTCTTCCGCTCAACACTTTTCTCTGCAAAACAAACCAAACATTAATCACTCGTTTCATCCCAAAAGACCTCAATTTGTAGATCAACTTACGTTTGGATTTAGCGTCGATTGTGTCACTCATTGTCACTGATATTCACAAACAATGGTCACTTTGAACGCAATTTCATTTATTAGCAAAACATGTGTTTCACGTGTTTTACGCAAAACATATTATCGTTTTCATATCGATAGAGCAAAACAAAGTCTTACGTGCTGTCCAAACAATATGTCACTTAATAGAGCGAAAAACATACGTTTTGGTACCATTTATTATTAAATGTATACTTACTTTGTAT
>CAJPVJ010000816.1:0-20264 GCA_905397405.1 Oppiella nova
GATAACTTTCTGCACAACCAATTGTCTCAATGCTTCTCATGTCGTGATTCCCCCATTTGGATGGACTCGAGTACAACACAATACTGCAAACAATTGGAGCAATGGGTTGGCGGTCCCCAGAGATTGGCCGACATCTCCGGTTCCCGAGCTTATGAACGATTCACTGGCAGTCAAATCGCAAAGATATTTAACACCCGACCCGAAGTGTACGGCCAAACGGAACGCATATGTCTTGTAAGCAATTTCTGTGCCTCTCTTTTCATCGGAGATTACGCGCCCATCGACTACAGCGACGGCTCCGGTATGAACTTATTGGACATCACATCACACCAGTGGTCCCAACAGTGTCTGGACTTCTGCGGCCCCGAACTCAGCACCAAATTAGGAGAAACTCTTATACCGACCGCTTCAGTAGTGGGACCAATATCTCAATATTTTGTGGACAGATATGGTTTCAGTGCGGACTGTCGTGTGGTCTCCTTCACGGGTGACAATCCGGCCTCTCTTATAGGTATGGGTTTACGCAAAGATGACATCGCAGTCAGTCTGGGAACCAGTGATACTGTATTCCTGCGACTAAACCAACCGAAGCCCGCCCTCGACGGCCACATACTTTGCAATCCTTTGGATGAGAGCTCTTATATGGGTCTGATTTGCTTCAAGAATGGGTCGCGAACTCGGGAGCGGGTGAGAGACGAGTGCGCGGAAGGCGATTGGCCGCTCTTCAACGAACTGCTTGAGTCCACTCCCAGAGGAAACTTCGGAAATATTGGCTTTTACTTCGACTTCAAAGAGATCTATCCTTTAATTTCCGGTGATTTTCGTTACAATAAGTTTGACGCAGAAGTTCAGAGATTCTCGAAAGAAGTGGAGGTGAGGGCCTGTATTGAGGGTCAGTTCCTCAGACTTCGAGTTCACGCCGAAAACCTGGGCTATAATATTGGGCCCAATACTCGAGTCCTGGCGACGGGTGGCGCCTCAGCCAACGGCACAATCATCCAGGCCTTAGCCGATGTGTTCAACGCACCGGTCATTGTGCAGACCAGACCCAACTCAGCCGCTTTAGGCGGCGCTTTCCTCGCAAAATACTGTGAGTTAATGAGTTAATCGACTGAATTGATATGACATGTATTGACCGCATATTGTGTTTTAGCGCTCATTAAAGAACAAATAAGTTTTGAAGACATGATTGAAGAAATCGATTCGACTTCGATTGCAGCCAACCCTTCATCGGATGCCTTCAATGTTTACACTCCTTTAGCACAAAGATATCGCAAATTAGAAAAGGAAATCGACAACAAAGCCAACAATAATTCAAATCATATTTAACACAATTTACATGTATACCTTAAATAGACGCAAAATTTTATATTAATTTTCATACCGGTTTACAGGGATTTAGAGATTTGTTATACTTTTTTATCATATATTCTGTTATTATTTTAAATTAAAATAAATAATTAATAAATATTATATAACTTCATGTCATTTAACGGATTTTGGTTTTGGACTATTTTTGCCATAAAAAGCATCCAAAGCTAAGCCTATGAATACGAGTGAAGTTCCCAACCACTGCCGATTGGACAGGGAGTTGCCAAACAGTATAACAGAACCTAAAACTGTAAAGAATTTACGGGTGGTTGTGGTGATAGAACAGGGAAGGGGTCCAAAGTTGGCCACAATTAGGAATATAAACATCTGTTTGAATGAATGGCTAATTAATAGTAGTCATAGAATATAATAACCGCTAATGACATACCTGTCCGACAGCACTGAGAACTGAAAATGAGATTATATTGTAGATAACGTATGGATAGCGGCCCACGAACTCGAGGAAAGTCCATATTTCCCCGGAAACCAAGAGAATGAGACCGAGAGTGAGAGTGGACCAGACGTTCATCTGTAGCATCATATGTCCCGATTGGGTCTTATATTCATTCTTCATTCTCTCCTGAAAAGCACCGGTCAGTCCGTCCATCGCCAATGAAAATATCTGCCATAAAATCATTCATTCAATCACTCAATGTGCACACAAACAGACATCTGATCCGTGTATACCAGCAACAGCTCGCCGGCGCCCAAAGCGGAGGCCGAAGCGCCACTCGATTTACCGGCGCTGTCCTTAAACATGAAGAGTCCGACCCCACAGACAATCAAAAACACAAACAAATACTTGAGAAGTGGGTATCGTTTGCGGCCGACGAGCACACCCAATATCATCACTGGAATGGGTTTACAAGACTTGCCGACCACTTGTGTCGGATAATTCACGTGTTGAAGAGCCATATTGGAGGCAACCATTGCCGCCAAATAGGATGACGAGCTGAAGAAGTAATACCACTTAGTGGTGGAATCGACTCCTTGTTTCATAAACGTCATCAACACTGAACGATAACATTGATTATGAGACAAATTGTGTCCATTCATCACTTCTTACTTATTTTGGCGAACAATGCGTTGACGAGACACTGGATGAACACCAGAGACACAGTGCACCGGAAGGGCTCACCACTCGACCCATACTTGCTTCGGGTTCTGCCATACAATCACAACATTACCACAGATGTCAATATCACGTCACATATCGTATGATAGCTTACATCTTCTCCTGAAGGATACCGAAGTAGAAGTACGTGACAAATATGCCCAACGCATAGAGGATCAGCTTCTTGTCCACGGCTTTCGTCTGAATTGTATTAATACTCATATTTGTGGCATTGATTTGATGCTTAACTAAAGGCTGGGAAACTCAATTCCGAACGCTAACTGAATTGTAATTAACGTTAGTTTATCACAAAGCGTCTGTTACACAAGTGTTGAGATATCAAACTTTCAACACAAGTTAAGTTTGTGAACAGAGAGATAATCACGTTAAGTCTTATCACACAATCATATTATGTGTCGAATTGGCATTCGTTCAGTCAGAACAACCCTACCATCCCTTCACATCCATCACTATTCACACCTATATATCATTGTAATCACAGTTTATTTCATATTTTTTCTATTAAATTCATATCAGAATACAGATTAAGTGTCACAAAATGCTAATTCACGCCAATTTAGCATGCTAATTCTGCATTAATTCCAAGTTTAAACACTTTTTATTAGATTCAAACTTAATAAACAGTCTCAAATTAATTTGTTATGAATTTATTATTTAAATAAATGTATGCTTTTATCTCATTAGAGGTTTAATATGAGTTACAATTGATTTAAAGTATAAAATCAATTAAACTTAACATTAATTCTGTTCCCAAGAAGTCATACGATTCCTGTCTGTCTTTCAAATGACCGAAATATCCCTAAACGAAGTGAAATACTCCCAATGTTTTGGCCACATTGCCATTGGTTACGATGCACTCAACATATGGCGGAATATTCCCCAAAATCGGGAATTATGTCGATTTGAGGGAATTCTGTGAACGCATGTCATGTGAGTGACTGACAAACACAACAACAAAACCATTTTGAGATCAAAATTGCGATTAAATATTAAATTGAAACCCATTTGAGGTAATCATTGCCATCATTGCCACCATTCTTACCATTCATTTGACACTTAATACCATTGCATACATCAGACCATCGAAGGCAACGATGATTCTGTCGAAAGCGTCTTCACTGCGACCAACTCTGGCCAATGAGTTGGTGTTGCGGTCAGCCATGCGTTGGATGTCTGGAGCGGGCGGTCACGCGGGACACCAACCAAACCCGGGTCTGTGGCAGAAGGTGTTCCTCTTCGTGTGCATCCCTGCCATTGGTCTGTCGGGTCTGAACACATACCTCGTGGAGAAGGAACATCACGAGCACTTCTCGCGCCCGGAGTTCAAGCCATACGAATACATGCGCATCCGGACGAAGCCCTTCCCGTGGGGTGACGGCCAACGGACTCTCTTCCATAACCCCAAAGTCAATCCATTGCCCGACGGGTGGGAGGAGTTGCCCGAAGACCCCCACAACAAGCATTAATATATTAGAGATTACTCTCAATACTTCTGTTCAATACTTAGCCAAAAGAGTAGCCGTTATTTGCCTTTAATTTGATTCAATGTTTAGTTTTTTCAGTCAATTATTGTTAAAGACTTTAGAATAAAATGATTTCATGTCTTAATGTCTTCATTGCATTTGATTTCAATTTATTACAAATGATATGAGATTAAATACTAAATAAATTTAATTTGAAAATTAAAATAACTTTAAAGTCAATCAATGCTACCATACCGCATTAGCACTTCTGTCCCTTCGTTAGTGAAGAACGCTGGCGGGGAGAGGAACTCAGGCTCGTGTTACTGCCGCGGCAATCAGTACAATATTATCCGGTTGCTTAACCTCAGGAACTCGAAGACGCCGTCCAACTGGAGTTTCTGTTTCCCCGGAGGCATAGATGTCTGCTCATGGATTCGCGTCTTTATTACTGATATGGTGTCCGTCAACGGAAGGGTGAGTGTCAACATCTGACCCGTCAGTTTCCATTCAGCCTTTTCACTGCTCTGCGGGACCTGTACTTTGATCGTAACGTTAGGTCCGCTCTTTGCTATAAACTCATCTTCTGGTATGAAATTATCTTCAGTCCTCTGTTTCTTAGCGCTCGGCTCCTCTTCGAAAGACATCGTCATATTAGGCGGTGGAACGCCTAATGGAGTCATATTGGGCCCCATATTCATCTCATGCGGGGGTGGCATTTGCATCCCTGGCATACCATACAAACCCATGTGTGCCATCATGTGTGGGGCCATCATATAAGGGCCTCCCTGTCCGCCCATCATCATTGGTGGCATCATTTGGTGCTGAGGATGGGGATGCATCTGATGCATGGCCTGCATCTGCTGTTGCGGTTGCATAACAGGCGGCGCAGAGTTTATGGTTGTCGTCACTATAGACATAGTGGGCGTCGAAAGCATTTGGGATTTGGGCGGCGCGGAGATGATGGGCATCGAAGTGATGGGCGGCGCGGATATAGTGGCGCTGTTGGAAGAGGAGGGCAAAGCCGGCCCTATCTTGTCCTTATCGTCTTCAGGTAAAAGTCCTTTAATTTTGTGTATTTGTTGGATCTGTTCCTCAATAGTGATGTTAGCTCTGGCGGCACGAGTGGCCGCTTCCACCGAAGCCGTGTGTCCGTCCCATACAACTGTTCCCTTCTCTGGCTTTTTGTGCTCTTCTTCGCCAATCTTTTTACCGATAACTGTCTCCTCATCTCCTGATCCGAAAATATCAGTTCGTCTCTCAGCCAACTGTTTAAGACTGGATTCAATGGCAGAGCCCACGGCATACACCTCCTCCTGAGCCATCTTCTCCTGGAGAGAGCGGTCCCTTTGCTCGACCCAACGCGGGTCCAGTAGTCCGAAGCGCATGTGTTCCTGGAGTTTATCGGCCGGTATTTTCTCGCCAGTGATCGGAGAGATGAGGAAAGAATCAGTCGATCGACTCGGGGTTGGGTTCTGTTGCGGCTGTGCTTTCGTGGACTTCGGATTATAGTCCTTCCGAATGAGCACATTATCCAATTGTGGCGGAAGTGGAGGCAGTGGTGGCGGAGGCATTGACTCCTTCTGTTTGTTGCCATTAGTTTCCTCTTTGTTTCCGTCATTATTCTCCTCATCGGAGTCGACGTCCATTTCAACCGCTTCTTGCTGTCAATGGAAACAACACTTGTGTTAGTAATCATTGAATCACAGAATCAGATAACAGAATCAGATAACGGAACAAATGACTAGTCATTACCCCCTGTTCGTCAATCCTCTGCTGCAACAGAATCCTAGAGCCGACCCTTTCAGGAGTAGTTGGCGGCGGAAACAATCCCTGTTCGTGGGGCTGGTAGTCGACGGTCTCGACAATGACAAAGTCGTGCCAATCTATCTGCGCGTATTGGATGCGCTCCTTCTCGGCCTCCTCCTCCTGACGCCTCCTCTGCGCCTCTTGTATTTTAGTCCACTCCACTCTATACCGCACTTTGTCTAAGAAGATCTTATTGTTCTCCAACTCTTTGGCCAACAGATTCACCACATTCTTCGATGGTGTGTGTATTTTGGCGTATTGTTCGATGAGTTGTGTGAAGTGATTGAAGAGTCCGTGTTGTGGCCGAAGAAAGTCGAACTGATAGTTGCGTTGCTCTCTGTTCATGAGGTTCGTGAGGAATGATCGGCCGTGAATGGCCACGAACTGGGCCGTCAACCGGACCACATCCAAGTCCAGCGCCGATATGGACGGCGGGTCTTCCATGAACTCGTAGTCCGGCGGCGGCTCACGAGGAATGATCGGCGGATCCATAAACTGTTCCAACTGTTTGCTGGTCTTTGTCTGGAGGCTCGTCTGCTGTTGCTGTTTGTTTGTGATCGTAGGGGTGGGTATACCTCCAGCGGTGGTGTGGGGACCGGTGGGGGCGGCGACGATATCACTGCCGGGTTTGTTGCCATCTCTAAACTCTTTGCATTTGTGTTGATAGTAAGCATTGTATGGATCGCCGGCTTTCAAGAAATTGAATTTTGGGTTATTTTGTTCGTTCAGTTGGATCCGACTCTCAAACTCCGGCCCATTTCGCGCCACAAAACTCGCCGTCTTATCGACGATATCTTAATGTCAAAAACAATGGTTAAGGAAATCAAGAGTTCGCACAGATTAGCTGATCAGTAAGTGGTAGTCTATATGTCTTAAGACATTGAGTCCAATGGTGTGAGAAAAGGATACTTCGAAGCTCTGGCGGCGGATATATAATGCCAACCGTTTCGCCACTCATTTTGAGTCCGATGTCCACTCGATGTCCACTCGATGTCCACTCGATGTCCAATGAGTCCAATGGTGTGAGAAAAGGATACTTCGAAGCTCTGGCGGCGGATATATAATGCCAACCGTTTCGCCACTCATTTTGAGTCGCTACAGGTGAGCTACAGGTGAGCTACAGGTGAGCTACAGGTTTGTTTACCGTTAGTTAACTTCTGTTTAGGTTTGGATTTAGTTTCTGGTTTGTTTTGCGCTAGGTTCGCTACTAATAAACGTGTGAAATTACGTTATCATTGAAGTGAAGACACCATTGGTTTTGTAAAAATCTCCCAAAACTTGTGGTGAAAATCCAGTGACTCTTTGGGCTGAAGACATGTTCATCGTTGGTCTCACGGGAGGTATTGCTTCCGGGAAGTCAACCGTCTCTAAGATGTTGACTGAGATGGGGGTCGATGTGATTGACGCGGATGTAGTGGCCAGAGATGTGGTGAGACCGGGGATGAAGGCATTGAAACTGATTCGCAAACACTTCGGCGCGGATGTGATCCTCGAGAGCGGGGAAATGGACCGCAAAAGAGTGGGTGAAATCATATTCAATGACCACTCGAAGAGACAGCTCTTGAATAGTATAATCCATCCGGAGATCTATAAACAGATATTCAGACAATTATTGATATATCTCTTAATGTTGAGACAATTTGTTGTCTTAGATCTTCCACTTCTGTACGAAAGCGGAAAAATGAAGCGATATATCAGTCAAACGATTGTCGTTAAGTGCAGTCGTGAGCAACAGATCCAGAGATTAAAAGAACGAAACAATTTCACTGAAGAGGAATGTGTGGCACGAATCGACGCTCAAATGTCTTTGGATGAGAAGTGTCGGATGTCTGACTTTGTGATCGACAACAGCCAAGACATCACTCACACCAAAGAACAAGTGGATTCTCAACACGTTGCCAACTCCAGAAGTATGTCTGTAACCTAAGATTCTAGACGAGAAAACTATCGTGAAGAAGACCACTATCGTCACTAACAGCAACAAAACTCTGAATATAACTTAATTAATAAATATTGAAATTAACAACATATTGATTACATTAGGAAAGCATACCAATTGTGATCAATATTTGCGGCAATCATTTGAAATGTCTTAATGTGATCAGTGATGACCAGCATACTTTTGATTCTTATCTCAATTACCGTACATATACAGTACTAGAATAGTCTATAAATTGTATTTTTATATTATTATGTTTTTAATTGTTTAAAATACTGTATGTAGTTTGATACATATTATAGAAAATAAAATATATTTTTATATTTTAAATGAAATCTACATAATATCTTAATTTAGCAAGCTAAAAATTAAGAGAACTTCTAAAATAAACTGATACAGGGAGTAGTCACTGAAATTTATTAGGATTTTCACATAAAATAGTCAATTAATTAAAACAGCACTTAAATCAATTGACCATTTAATTGTCACATTGTTTGATAGCTAAATAAATTAGAGTCTAACTGTTAGATCATTTCAAACAAATTAGTTTCAAAATTAAATTTTGTGCAAAAAGTTGTCAAATGCATGAAATACTAAGTGCCATAAGTGTGACATACATTTGTTACCTTTTATATCATTAACTGTACGATAAATATACATAAAAAGGTTTGAAAACGAATTCATAAAGAGTTGTGCAACGGTTGAGGTCTTCATACAGACATTGGATTCTAAGATCTGCTCTTTTGATAGCACTTCTTCTGGTGATAGCAGTGATTGTCGTTGTTTTGAGACTTATATTGAATTAATTATTTGATTGAAATTAACAACATATTGATTACATTAGGAAAGCATACCAATTGTGATGAATATTTGCGGCAATCATTTCAAATGTCTTAATGTGATCAGTGATGACCAGCATACTTAAGATTCTTATCGCAATTACCGTACAGTACTAGAATAGTCTATAAATTGTATTTTTATATTATTATGTTTTGAATTGTTTAAAATACTGTATGTAGTTTGATACATATTATAGAAAATAAAATATATTTTTATATTTTAAATCAAATTTACATAATATGTGTCAGGGAAAGTTGAAGTGAGCTCTGTACCTTTAATGAGTTATATTAGTAATAGTATTGTTATATCAAATATACAAAACATTTAATAATAAAATTGCACTTTTTTTTATAAAATACACGATCCATTTTAAAAACTTAATATAATTTAATCTAGTTTCATAGTGTTTAGTATTATTTACATTTATTGTTTTAAAACAATTTGCATTAAATGTTTTATTTTTTATTGTATAGTGTTTTGGATTTTCCAATAAAGGTAACTCATTAAAGTTACAGAGCTCACTTCAACTTTCCCTGGCACATATCTTAATTTAGCAAGTTAAAAATTCTAAAATAAACTGATACAGGGAGTAGTCATTGAAATTTATTACGATTTCCACATAAAATAGTCAATTAATTAAAATAACACTTAAATCAATTGACCATTTAATTGTCACATTGTTTGGTAGTTAAATAAATTAGAGTCTGACTGTTAGATCATTTCAAACAAATTAGTTTCAAAATTAAATTTTGTGCAAAAAGTTGTCAAATGCATGAAATACTAAGTGCCATAAGTGTGACATACATTTGTTACCTTTTATATCATTAACTGTACGATAAATATACATAAAAAGGTTTGAAAACGAATTCATATCTAAGTTATACAGTGTTTGTATCAACTCGTGGTCCAAATGTGTTTGAAATTTTCAAAGTCTTGTGAAGTGCTGAAGACAAACCAAACCACGAGTGATGTCTCATATCTCTAATAATGTTTGCATTCGCCTCACAAGCGATGTGAGCAGCCAATTGGTGGACAAAAGCATTGAAGCCAACTATTCCTCCAAAGATGTCAAATATGTGTTACCGGGCGATGAGATCACGTCCGACCAGACCTTCATGAGAGGTCACGGGACATACCTGTCGGCCAACGACACCGACAAACAACTGATCGCATCGATCGCCGGCATCGTTGAGCCCATCAATCGTCTCATATCTGTTCGTCCGCTAAGAACCCGATATAACGGAGAGATCGGAGATGTGATCGTCGGCCGCATCATTGAAGTGCAGAACAAACGCTGGAAAGTGGAGACCAACTCACGACTGGATTCAGTGCTTCAGTTGTCTGGAGTGAACCTTCCGGGCGGTGAACTCAGACGTAAGACCGCTGAGGACGAGATCTCAATGAGGAATTACCTCAAAGAGGGTGACATTATCTCAGCGGAGGTGCAGAACATCTTCGAAGACGGAGCCCTCGGACTCCACACCCGGAGTCTGAAGTACGGGAAGTTGGGTCAGGGGATAATGGTTAGAGTGTCGCCGTCACTGATCGAGCGCCGGAAGAATCACTTCCATAAACTTCCGATCGGAGCCAACATTATTCTGGGCAACAATGGCTTCGTTTGGATCTCACAAACGGTGGCCGAAGGCTCAGAATCTGGAGGACATGTGCTCGACTTCAGTGATATTCCACTGCAAGAAAGGGAGATAATGTCCAGACTTCGCAATTGCACCCTTGGATTAGCCAAACATAAGGTGATGCTTAACGATACCAGTGTTCTGTACGCCTTCGAGATATCTGTTCAGTTGGCTTATCACCCGAAAGACCTATTAATGCCTGAAGTGATTGCTCTGATCGCAGAGCAGACCAGACATAGACTCAATGAATTTGAACGAATGGATGTCAATTGATATTGTGTTTAAAATTAATTAAACATTTTAATGCATTCAACCAATCATTTCATACAAATTATTGTTTTAAAGATATTTAACAAAAAATAAAATTCATTTCGAGATAAGATCATAAAAATAGTGATAAATAAAACATGAAAAACATTGTAAACCTACAAAACTAAACCTAAAATTTAAAGAAATAAAATTATTCAACATTTAAATGAACACAAAGTGTTGCTTTTCATATGGAATGAGATTTTGCTATTTAATACAAACTTTCTTACAAATTGTATTGTGAATTGGGATTTAGGACTAGAAAACTTTGGTCTCAGAGGCAATCAATGATAGATCTCATCATTAATAAGAAGTTCCTCTTTAAGTTTATAGTACTCCCGGAGCCGTTGTACGGCATACCCCAAGTAATCGAAGTTAATGGTGGAGTGCTCGGCCTGAACGATGGCCCACAGACCCCATAGTAAGTGAGAGGCCATTGCGAACTGATTCACCTGATGGTAGAGAGTCTCGATCTCCTTCTCAATGGACGGTCTCTCTATAGGATTAGTCACAAGCGAACGGTTCTTGAATGCGACCCACGCCTCCAAATAGTGTCGGAGCCATCGAATCTGGAACTCTTTGTTCGGGTATAGGCTTGGGTTGAATGTGTCGACCCCCGCGAACTCGCAGAAGTGATTGGCGATGTCAAAGGCCTGGTAGTTGTAATCGGCGTATTCGAAGTCTATGAAAGTAACGGCGCTCTTATCCGAATTGAACACAATATTCTTCAGCAATAAGTCGTTGTGACAAAACACGACCGGAGAGAACAACTTCTTTAGACTCAACTCAAGGCAATTCACTTCAGAGATAAGATTTTGTTTCTTTGGTATGAATTTCTTAAATCTGCAAAAAACACAAAAAATTATAGATAAGAGTAAAGAGAGTGAAAGTAAGATAACGAACCGTTTGTCTCGTTGAGTGTCTTTTAAGGCGCCGGGAATTAAGTCGAGAAACTTTCGAAGGGATCTGAATAGCGAGGGCTCGGCTTCGAGCGCACAGTCCTTCATCTCGTGGCAGCGGTTCACTTGTGGCTTAATTGTATGCATTCGGGCCAACATTTCGCTGATGAGTCTGGAGATGAGTGGATCCCTAACCAGATTCTCGTCCAATACTATTCCGGGCGAATAGCCATAACAGATGCCATTATTGAAGGAACAATAGAAGGGGGGAATGAGTCCTGACTTATACATTGTCCTCATATTCCTCAGCTCTTGCTTTCTATCAATAAAGAGCTCAGTCTTCTCGCCGTAGACTCGAATCAAAACCATATCATTGGGACTCTTCTCCAAATAGACACCAACTAAACGGTTAGTGATGCCATCCGTAAAGACTTTGAGTTTAATGTCGGGCAGCTCTGGCCACTCGGGTCTCACAGATTTGATCACTTGAGTGATACCTTCTTCGAGATTAGAATCACTCAAATACAGATCCAAGTGTTCGCTTCCGACACGTCTTTCCATTGAATTCCCGTTAGAAGTGGTTCTAAAGAAGTGCTTCACTTTAACAGTCAATTTGTGTCGTTTCCAAGAAGTGATTGATTTAAATATAGTTAAGTTTTGGTCACAAATCACAAGTGTTTACAATAAATGATCGATAATTTGAAATCTAATCAAATGTTGATTTGTGTTGATTCAGTATATTGTGTATTAAATCTGCTATATTTCACAATTTATCACTTTAACGAACTTTAGACTTGATTTCAAATAAATAATTCAATTCATTGATCCTTTAAATCATATGATGTATTGAGTGAAATGCATAGCAATAGTGGTGTCTTCAGTAAAAGCTCCACACATTCATCAGATGATATCCGATGATGTCTTTCGATGCAATCCTTACACCAAATGAATGCAATATTTGATAATTTGCGATAATTTTAATTTTATAATGACATAGAAATTTCAAAAACACAAATCATTCACTTATGTAATAATTGATAATAGCAAAACAAATCTCTCAATTGTTAATCACATATAAATAATTATAAAAATTAATTCATTGAGATGTGGATTGAGATCAGATTTAAGTGTAAAGTATACAATCACTTCAATACAACACTAATGGCTGTGATATTCACTTATTCTTTGCATGAAATGTCTAATCATTTGCTTAATTATCTTTAATATTGAATTTATTTTGACAAAAATTAGATACACTTAATAGTGACACGAATTGTGTGACAATTGGCTATTCCTTGCTTATGACACAAACCAATACATGAGTGTATCTAAGGCTAAGCCGGTGTCAGTGTCACTCGATTCACTAGATTATAGTAATCCTAATCCTAATCTAAATGAGATATTAATAAACCTGACGCTTTCATAAGTTATAAATAAAATATTTATGAGTCACTAAAGGATACACTAATATTCAACATTTATATTCACATTAATATGCGATCAATTCATAATAAGCCGTATTCTGAATGTTATACAGAATTTCAATGCATTGCATAACATGTAGTCACAGAATATATGGGGATTTCACTCGCTTTCAGGGATTTAACACCAAATCACTCACAAAATTTGTGTTTTAAATAGCTTGTAATGACCCCTGTGTTCATACTTTATAATTATGTGCAATTTTATACTACTACACCATTGCATTTATTCACCCCTATGGTTAAAATAACATTATATGTGAATAGGTATTATCAAAACAATCGCTTGTATGGCCTTAATTGCAAAATCCCTAAACATATATACAGTTTACTATATTTAACAAAACATTCATTTAATTAATATAATTAACTCATTATTATAAGAATTGTGACAAATATATGTTTAGTAGAAATATATAATATGTTTGCATTGAATGTTTGGTCAATAAAAGAAATGTTTCAATTGAATGTCATATGAAATGAGTGAATGGTTTTGGTTTGAGTTAAATGTCGGCAAACATTCAAAAAGCGTTTGGTTTTTGGTATTGAATTGAATGCAAGAGTTATTTAAAGACACAAACGGTTTGTTTGCGGAAGTGTTTGAGTGACACATAAGTGACACTAAATGTCAAACACAAGCGACAGAAGTACGGAATCAGAAGACGGAGAGATTGATCGCCACAAGAAGTACAGGAGGAGTGCCGGTGAGAGGGCTGACACTCATCGACACCACGACTATGACAACAAACACCGGAAGAGACACAAAGACAACGACAGTCCGGACTTGCAGTTCGTTTCCGATGAGAACCACTCGACTCCCGATGAGGAGTACGAAGAAGTGGAACAATACGAAGACGAAGACATGTTAGACGACACCAATGAGGAGGGGCTCGACATTAAACCCCCGCAACACAAGGCCTCCACTTCTTCGAGACATAAGAACTACTCTTTTGACGCCAATTATTATAGAAATACAACCGAAAAGTCTTTGAGTCGATCGGCAAAAGAGGAGCCGTTTAGACAAAAAGACAGACATCGAGACAAACACCGCAACAAAAGTCGGTATTCAGACAACAGGAGTGCTAAGAGTGAGGAAGAGGTGAAACGTCGCCGAAGAGATGATGAGACGGAAGCGAACGTCAATCCAATCAGAAGTCGAGTTACAGACAAAGAAAAAGATAAGTCTTCGGAGCGATGGATGGTTTTGGACGATAAGAACTATTCTTCTAATGACAGCCAGAACTGGAGGTCGAAAACCAATGAACAGACGTCTAATCGTTTGCATAAACAAAGACATAATAAAGAGTTACCATTGAATCGCGAGAAGTCACGGAAATCCCCGAAATTGGATAAAAACACGGATAAAGTGATGGACTCTTCAAACATATCTTCGGCACAGAATTCCAAACAAACGGCAAAGCGATTGAACGCAACGATTGAAGTCCAAGAGGTGGAGATGAGTGAGGAAGAGATGTTGAGTGAAGAACACAACACTGTTTCAGAGCGAAGTGATGTCTCCTCGGAATCCATTGAAAATGAGACACAAGAGGCTGAAGAGCACGAGAAGAAAGAAGACTTAATTCCAACGGAAGACAATGAAAATGAGGACAAAATTCCACGGATTGTTGTCGATCACGATGTCGTCTATTATTCCGAATCTAATGCCATCGAAAAGAGTGTGAAAAGTGGTGAAGAATTGGAGGAATTAGGGGATGAGATGAGCTCGGATTTGCCCGATTATTATCCAGCAATACAGGGCTGTCGTAGTGTTGAAGAGTTTCAGTGCATTAATCGCATCGAAGAGGGAACGTATGGAGTGGTCTATAGGGCCAGAGATAAGAGGACTAACGAGACGGTGGCCCTCAAGAGGCTTAAGATGGAGAAAGAGAAGGAAGGCTTTCCGATCACATCATTGCGAGAGATCAGTACTCTATTGAAAGCACAACACGAGAACATAGTGACTGTGAGGGAGATTGTGGTCGGATCTAATATGGATAAGATATACATCGTTATGGAGTTTGTCGAACACGACCTCAAGAGTCTCATGGAAACCATGAAACAGCCGTTTCTTTTGGGCGAAGTTAAGACTTTGATGCAGCAGTTGTTGCGAGCCGTGGCACACCTGCACGACAACTGGATTCTGCACCGGGACTTAAAGACATCCAATCTGTTGCTCAGTCACAGAGGAATATTAAAAGTTGGCGATTTCGGGTTAGCCCGAGAGTACGGCTCACCTCTTAAGGCGTACACTCCTATTGTGGTCACTCTGTGGTATCGTTCCCCAGAACTGCTACTTCAGGCTAAACAGTATTCCTATCCGATCGACATCTGGTCCGTCGGATGTATTTATGGGGAACTCTTAACAATGAAACCATTATTCCCGGGCAAGTCTGAAATCGATCAGTTGAACGCCATTTTCAAGGACTTGGGAACTCCTAACGACAAGATATGGCCCGAGTATTCGGAGCTGCCATTAGTGAAGAAAGTGGCGTTCGCTGACCACCCGTACAATAATCTGCACAACCGTTTGGGGCAAAAGCTCACCAAATTAGGCTTTGATTTACTCAACCGTTTCCTCACTTACTGTCCGAAACGTCGTATCACTGCAGAGGACGCTCTCAAACACGAGTTCTTCAACGAGAGTCCCCTTCCGGTGGACCCGTCTATGTTCCCTACCTGGCCCGCCAAGAGTGAACAGTCGGGTAACTCTCAGCCCCGCAAAGCTCACAGCCCTAAGCCTCCCAGTGGTGGCAAACAGTTCGCTAAACAGTTGGCCGGCGATGACTACGAGAAGATGATTGAGAGCCAAGGCTTTCACATGAGTCTACCCGTCCAGGGGAAGGCCTCCAAAGGCGGAGGATTTAACCTTAAATTCTAGCACTGATTCCATTAACTATTTGTAAATATTTCCACGAAAACATTGTATTTAATATGAAAATTAAATATATTTTGATTCAATGCTTATTAATGACAATTAAATAATTTCCAATAAACTAGATATGTTTGAAATAATGTCACAGTATTTATGTGTTTTGTTACCAATGTGTTACATAATACAGTAGTATAATAGTGTTGTGAGATTCCCTTTGGTTTTAATGTCATGCCTATGAACGGCAATATTTCCACATACAGTACACTGAACATTGAAAACTTTACAAATATGCGAGTGCCGGCAATTTGACATGAATGATATGGTAAACATCGAACCCTGATTACAGAACATGTGATTTGTGTTTAAAAGTTATGAAAACATAAATTTGTGTTACAATTGGATTGAGTGGACAATGAGTGGTAAAGAGGATCCCAAGACTAATGATGTCTACTCCGGGTTCATGCGAAGGGCTGAGCAGATGAACAGAGACAGAGTGACCAAGATGGTCAAGACTAATCGCTTGAATAAGACATTGGGTTTAATGTTGACCACTTTTGTGGGATCAGTTTGTATGTATCGATTGAATGATCTGTTTATGTGATGCCAATTGTCACCCATTTGTTACCATTTCTAGACTTATACTCAATGTTTGCCGTCAAACAGGAGAAGTTCTTGGATGAGATCATAGACATCGATGACTCAAAACAAGTCAATTCGTGAATCAATCAAATGTGGCTTTTATTGAATTATAAACTTATTTTTTTGTCATTTAATTGTTATATAGTTTTGGTTTTAATTTCATAGAAAAATAGATTCAATTAATAATAAACTAAACAAATATTTATATGAATAACACAAATCATCTCATCGATGGTCGCGAACCAAGTATTACATCCGAAAGACCCCGAACTTAGTGTCGGCGATGTCTGCGTTGAGGGCAGCGCTGAGACTCAGTCCGAGTACTCTTCGCGTGTCTTTGGGGTCAATGACTCCGTCGTCCCAAAGCCGAGCGCTCGAGTAATAAGGACTTCCCTCGGCCTCGAATTTCGCCTCAATTGGCGTCCGTATAGCTCGCTCTTCTTCGTCAGTCAGTGTCTTATTTTCCCTCAGCTTTTGTTCTCTAGTAATAGTAGTCATAACCCCAGACGCCTGTTCCCCTCCCATCACCGAAATCCTGGCGTTTGGCCACATATACAGAAATCGTGGCGAATACGCGCGACCGCACATCCCGTAATTGCCGGCCCCATACGACCCCCCGATTATAAGCGTCAGTTTGGGCACCTGAGCGCACGCCACAGCCGTCACCATCTTTGCGCCGTGTTTTGCAATACCACTGCTCTCAGCCTCTCTTCCGATCATAAATCCTGTGATATTCTGCAAGAATACGATCGGAATCTTTCGTTGACAACAGAGTTGTATGAAATGTGAGCCTTTGAGCGCCGACTCCGAGAACAGAACCCCATTATTGGCGACGATTCCTATGGGATAGCCGTAGAGGTGAGCGAATCCGGTGACGAGTGTCGACCCGTATTGGGCTTTAAACTCATCGAAATGACTGCCGTCGACGACACGCGCTATCACTTCCCGCACATCGAATGACTTCTTGAGGTCAGTGCCGACAATGCCGTAGATGTCTTCGATGGGCCACTTGGGTTCAGTCACATCCGGGCTCACAGTTATGTCGACTTTCTTTTGTCGGTTCAGATTTGAGACAATATTTCGGGTGATTTGTAGCGCATGTCTGTCGTTATGCGCGTAATAGTCGGTCACACCTGACGTACTGTTGAGACAAGTTTTATCACATTATTATTCAATGTATTTATGGTTTGTATAATGAATATAGTATTCAATTGATTCTAATGTTAGGGTCTCTTCCGGTTCTGACAATTAAAAAACGATTAAACGTTAATGAATTCATGACTTCTGTACTCCTCATGAAAAAGGGTTTCTTAAAATAAAAAATAGTTTTTTAGTGCATCGGATGTAGAACTTCGTTAAAGTATTGCAGAAGTTTTAAATCACTAGTCGTTGAAAGATAAGTGACTTTCAAGTTAAACATTAGTTTCAAGTGATTCAAGGTTTAAAACCGAGATTAATGTTGGGTTTAATGTGTTATTGCATTGAAATAGTGAACGAGTGTTTAGTTTATTATTATTTGAGATCTAATTAATGTCAACGAATCGCATGAATGCTTTTTAATGCAACAAAAGTCTGTTATCTAATGGTATGTCTTCACCTGCAATGCATGTCCGCTCCGCCCAATTCCTCTGAGGAGACGGTCTCTCCGGTGGCCGCCTTCACGAGCGGCGGTCCGGCGAGAAATATAGTGCCCTGTCTTCGGACGATCACATTCTCGTCGGCCATCGCCGGTACGTAAGCGCCGCCCGCCGTACAGCTGCCCATCACTACAGCGATCTGTGGGATGCCCTCTGAAGACATGACGGCCTCGTTATAGAAGATACGACCGAAATGGTTGGCGTCCGGGAAGATGTCGGCCTGATGTGGAAGGTTGGCACCGCCCGAGTCCACCAGATATATGGTGGGCAACCGGTTCTGTCTCGCGATCTCTTGAGCCCTTAAGTGCTTTTTGACGGTCAGAGGATAGTAAGTGCCCGCCTTTACAGTGGCGTCATTGGCCACAACCATACACTCCTGGCCACAGATGCGACCGATTCCCGTGACAATGGCTCCGCTGTTGACCACTTCATTGCCATAACAGTTATGTGCGGCCAATGGAGACAACTCGAGGAATGCCGAGAATGGGTCCAACAGCTCATTCACCCGTTGCCTGACTAGGAGTTTGCCTTTGGAAGTGTGTCTTAAGCGTGACTTTGGGTCTCCACCTTCGCTCACACTCTGGACTAAAGTCTTTAAGTGTTTCACTAATGTCTGCATCGATTCATAATTACTCTGAAATGATAAACAAAACGCTTAGATTGAGTCCAAATGGGGACCAATTGGCAGATGTTTTACTTCAGATGTCTGGCATTTTATAATTTATATTTTTGGCATTACTTTGAATTCATTTGATTGTCGACTGACTTCCGATCCAATGATTGGGTATTTGTTTGCATTGTAATAACGATTCAAAACCAACTTTTTGTTCAAAACTTTATGCAAACGATTCAATTGATTCAAAAACATCTTTGCATTGAATTTCTAATTAGAGAGCATTTGTTTCAATCAATTCATGTTTTATTAGAAATGATTTTTTGTGAAAATGTTTTCTAAAAGAGATTGTGAAACAAGTTTTGAACTAAACTTCTATTCAATTGCAGATTGGGATCAATTAGTGGTGACATCTCTTATTAGAACTAACTTTCCCATTGTGTCTGTCAATGGTATTTAACATCGATTATGACAGTAATTAGTGATAAGTAGAGGTCATGTCGTGTCGTGTCATATGAAGTCATATGAAGTGATGTCAGGACTGGGAACAGGACTATGCGATAGTATTACTGTTAGTGCAGTATATGAACTCATTTCCAACTTTTTCCCAATCTTTCAGCTATTTATTTGTCAATTATTTCTAAACTTTATGTGTATTTCAATGAAACCTATGAAACATTTCAATTGCTATTGTTTTACACACTTTTCTCTCCAAACACTGATTTTTAAACTACTTTTGGATTTAATTGCTTTCAGTGTTTAATTATTTTGAGAGCATTTAAACGGTTATACAATCGATAGGTTTTTTAGTGCGAAACAACTGGTGGTGTTTAGGATAACAGAAAAATAGTAATAAACTTGTATTTAATATTTTTGAATGAATATATGACCCAAATCTCAATCAAATTGAGTTTGAATGCAAAGCAAACTCGACTCAACTGTTGATCGCATTTGCATTGCTTTGAAAGTGCTTTGGAGTGGAGTTACCACTGGTTTAACGTCGAGATAGCAATATAGGTATGCCTTCAATGCCTTCAATGCCTTCTCTCATATACAGGTATTTAAGAGGTATTCGTCGCTAACATCTCATAAATTGTCGGTCGGTTCAGGAAATGGGGAAATGGGTGCAGGAAATGGGGATCAGGTATGAGATCTGAACATTTCTACACAAAGTGCTTCAATCGACAGATGTTCATTCAGCAGACTTCCAGCTCCTCCTCCTTCTCCTTCTTATTGTCGTGACAAACAGCTATTCAATGAATGCCAGTTCAGCCACAAGTAGCAGACCCTGAGCCTCTGGCCGCTGCAGGACAGTTGGGTCACTCATCTGAACTACTGAACCACTACTCAACTACCGGTGCTCTACTGCTTCTTTGGTCCGACACTCAATTGTGTGTCTTTTGTGTGAATAATATATTCTGCGTTGCTTTCAATGGTTGG
The DNA here is from genome assembly GCA_905397405.1 of Oppiella nova. Classification (NCBI taxonomy): domain Eukaryota; kingdom Metazoa; phylum Arthropoda; class Arachnida; order Sarcoptiformes; family Oppiidae; genus Oppiella; species Oppiella nova. The sequence continues at coordinate 20,079 of CAJPVJ010000816.1, forward strand.
CCATCACTGCCATACAAAGGATACCCTTTTGAGCAACTTTTCTACATTTTGGCGCCAAAGTGACCCTTCTCTCCACCAATACATCCAATTGTGCGCTTATGTCAGCCTATGGTCTCCAACACAGAAAAGCTGTATTTGCGAGAGAGAGAGAGAGAGAAAGAGAGAGAGAGAGAGAGAGAGAAAGAG
>CAJPVJ010000817.1:0-20229 GCA_905397405.1 Oppiella nova
CTCTCTCTCTCTCTCTCTCTCTCTCACTCACCCATTCACTCACCCACACAGAGAGATCTTAACACAGCATTTGATGGCTGAGACTATCATTAATCAAATATCAGTTGCGCTCTCGAGTGTCGATTCCGTAGACATTACTTCTTATATTACGAGCACTTCATCGTCACGTGGAGTGGAGTGCCATTAATATGACTTTCACAGAGAAATCCAAATAAAGAAACACTTTTAAGAGACATTCAAATAAAAATAGCTTCACTTTCGTTGCCATTACTTTAATTTGATTGAATCGTATGAAAGTGTGTGCGCTTAAAGTCAAATAAATATCTCGGTTTCATTGAATAGAAAAAATTTGATACTCATCTACAAATAAAAAGATTTTTGGGATAAAAATAAATAATAATTTCACCTTGTAAAATGCCTACACCATATTTATATTTAAAAAACTAAAACTCATTTTATAAAGTGTTTTATTAAGTTAACGAATGTTAATTATACATAAAATTTTGACAAAATGAAATTGTAACTTGATAAATAATTTTAAGTGCTATTGTATTTTGAAAAGGTTATTAAACGTACGGACAAAATAAAGTTTAAATTAAATATAATTGTAATATTTTTCAAAATTTACAGAATTATTACATAATATTCATACTAATTAATTGTATTGTAATATGCTTAACAAATAGTTTTATAAATTCCATGTGCTATAAATAGTTGATATCAATAACAAATAATATATATACTTAAGTCATATATTAAATATAATTAAAATGATATGAATTCATAATTAAAAGATAGTCTTATTTAAAAACAATTAACATTTAATTATACACTACTGGTACTTGACTCTAATTACAAATACAAAGTAGTAATACAGTATAAGTAGTGAACAAATATTGATATTTTTGTTTAGTGTCTCTCTATCTATGAGATTAAGTCTTATGTCGTGTTTCTCAACATATTTTGTTAATTAAATTCTTTCATTTGTCGCGTTATTCTCATTAACTTTTGTATTCAGTTATTCAATGAGTGTTAGCTTTATTAGGAAAACTTGAAATATTTATGAAACAAAACAAATTAACATCAAAACTAACAGTATTTTTGTATAGAAAATATATATATGCTTCTCATTTGAATAGGACTCTGTAAATAAATAGGACTATAATTGAGTTATATTAATTAATATACTGTATAAAGTTATTGTCAAACTTAAAATCAACATTAAGTGTGTTGTTGAATACATAATAGATAGTGTACTACTAAACATTGTTGCTTATGTAGGGATAAAACAAAATGAGTGTTAAGTTAGTTGTATCAGTAGTTAGTATAGTGTGAGAAATAGTACCATGTTTATTTGATAAAAGTAATTCACACACACGTGGCCTCACAAATAGTTTGATTGGTTTGGCATTTGACTTGTCCGGTGCTTTGGTCGCACTCGACCACTGTATTGGCCGCACGTCGGGGTCGACTCCTCCGGCGCCGTCTGTTCACTCGATTCACGTTATTTCGGTAACTCGTGATAACCAAACCGATGAACAATACTATGTATACCAGGACTACGATCTGTAATATAAGCAAAACATACTATTTTTAACTATTTATTTTATTTTTATCAAACAATAGCTTCAAAAACAGCTTTTTGATAATTTATCATTATTTATAGTTTTATTTTTAATTCAAATATAAAGTATTTATTATATAACTTATTATGTATATTTTTGGTTGTTTGTTTCACACGAATAAATATGTAGAAAACTGCAAAATTGAAACTAATTTATCAAAAGTGTAAAAGTTGAGTTGACAAAAATAAAAAACAAATTTTCTCAAACAAGAATTTTAATACAGAAATTGTTTTGCAAGAATTATGAGATATATAAAAATTCTCATTTATATTCTGAGTGCAGAATTCATTTATATTTTTATGTCAGCTCTTTATGGCTCTTATCGTTATATTCACATATTCTTAGAGAATATACGAAAAATTTGTTGAATTTTTAATTTGATTATACTTTGCGTGCGATTTAATATACCTTTGAGTTTATATCTTAGATTTTAAAATTAAATTAATTTTATGATTCATGTTTATAATAAGGAAACAAACAAAAGTAATTTCCATTATGTTTGCTGAAATGTATAAAGAATTTTAATTTGAATATACTTTGTATGCAATAATATTAATACAATAACACACATACAAACAACCACAAGTAAGAATGTATATGCAAACACTCTGTTATTATAATAACAATGTGCAAGAATATTCTTGAATTTATTAATTTGAATAATAATGTAATGAAATGTAAAACAAATAGACAAATAAAATATAATGTAAAGGTTTGGTTGCAATCAAACACTGGTGTCGACACAGACCTAGAAATTCAATTTATTTGTAGAGAATATAACTAAATTGAATTGAATTTTACATATTCTTAGAAAAATTTATCGATTTTTAGGGTTTTTATTTTATTATGCAATTTTTGAGCACATTTTAATTTACTAAAAATTTCCAGTATATATTCAAATCAAGAAAAATAAAATTTAGTTTTAAAGTGATTTTTCGGATAAGTCTGTAGAGATAGGCCTATAATTGAGTTTAAATTGCATTTCAAATGCAAACAACAAGAATATTCTCTGCGATTAAGTGATAGATATCTTATGACAAAATCCGTTGAGATCTCATTAGAAATGTTTCGGTTGTTGTGATAATTAATGAATACTTGAATGTGTGCTGAGGTTCACTCATTATAGTCTAGTTTTCAACATGTAAAGCATGTTTATTATTGTTTATTAGCTTTAGATTTATTTTTGTTTAATAAGATTTTTACGAGATTTTTAATACGCCAACTCATTATAGTTTTAAAACTTTGATTTTTAGCACATTTACTCTGTTGCCTGTTTTGTGATTGAATTAACAACAGCATTAGTTTAATGAATCACAAGTTGTAATTTTAATTTTGTTTTGTATTCATTTCCACAATTTAATAATACATAAGGGATGAGATAATTCACTTATAATTGAATTATTATAAAATGCGAGTCACTTGATAATGATTTAATTTGTAAAAATAAAAATCAATTTACCTATACTATATTAGTAATATTGAATATACTAATTTTAATTAAATTAAATCAAATCAAAAAGTGAAATTCTATGTTATAAAATAATTGTTAAATTTTTTTATTTGAATTGTTTTTATTTGTATGTTTTGCATTAGTATTATAATATTACTTTCAACAAAAAGTTAATGCTTACAAACATTACAAGAACAATAAAGTATAATACAATTTATTTTAATATATTTTTAAAACTAAACAAGATTATATACACACACTGGTGTTTCTGAAAATTAAAATTTTAACAATAAGGAATAGTATTTTAATAAAGTATAAATTGTACACAAGGGAATTATTGAAATATATTGAGATTTAGTAAACCATTGAAACAGTGTGTGATAAGAAGTTAATGAGAAAGTGTGATTGATTTGTAACAAGCAAAAATTTGAATAACAAATGAATTGGCTTGGTGAACTAATATGTGTTATTTATATGTATAGTAAATAACAGATAAACACAATTCATTTCTTTTAGCTCTAGTGTCAGAAGTATGTGATAGTGTTTGCGATATCCTATAGAAATGCGATCAATGATTGAATTAATTAGTATTTGTGTTGTTTTTACTTTCGCATCATTGGATCTTTGATTACACTTAATGTCCATTTATTTTTCATTGCGATTACATTACAGTGTAATGTATAGAGAATACAAAATAGGTTACCATTTCTTTTATACTGTTATTTCTAACTCTACATTAGTTTAGGAAATCCTCAAATTCGTGCCTAAATTAGACGTTATTTTCTTGTATTTAATAATTCATTAATGAATACTCATTTAAGTGATTAGAAATTCAATTATCATTTTACTATTACTTTTACTTTGTATCTTAATGAGATGTACATAAGACATGGAAATATTTTTTTTATTAAATGTAAAAATAATCAATAAGACTTGAGACAATGTACCAGTACAGAAAATAATAATGAAAATACTGTTCAACCTATTTCTGAAATAAATAAATGAATAAATATTGACTTAAAGTCTATGATATAAAAAGAAAAAGAAAATAAAATTTAATTTATTTTGAGTTCATTAACAGTTTGGGAATAATGGAGACAATAGATGATAGTGAACCACAAAAATCAAAGTTTGAACAGTTATTTCACTATATTTTTATAGTGTTTTCATTAATCGCTTGTGTCTATCAAATGACTAAAATTAGTGAATATTACTTCTCATACAAAACGGTTACTTCAGTTAATTACATGAATATATCCAGAGTCTCATTGCCTGCCATCACTATATGTATTAACAAAAGTTTTTTGGTTAAAACTGATTTATTGTATAAAATATATCCAGATTATAATAATGAAAATATTCATCAAATCCTAAATAACATGACAATTGCACAACAGTTTGAAACATTACTATATGTATTAACAAAAGTTTTTTGGTTAAAACTGATTTATTGTATAAAATATATCCAGATTATAATAATGAAAATATTCATCAAGTCCTAAATAACATGACAATTACACAACAGTTTGAAACATTGTATTCATCGCATGATGTATTCAATAGCAGTTGTTATGTTATGAAACCTATTGTATTGAATACACCTGAGATTGTTGTCAATTGCGAGACAATCACTCCAATCATACAATCTATCGATTATTTTGTATCTTGTTTTACATTTTTCTCGCAATCGCTAAACGAAACAAACGATAAATATCTCATCGACAGGGATGGGGTACTACAGGACTGGATGACAAAACTGGTTGTTTTGAGGATTAGGACAGATATACCACGAGTTGCTGTTATCATACATTCACGACAAGAGAAACTTTTAAACCTTTATAAGAAGACAATTGTGGAGATATTCAATGAAAATGGGTTTATGTCTAATATAGAGTACCACAAGTCAGTCATTTATAGTCTTCCCAAACCTTATGAGACCAACTGCGAGGACTACAAAAAGACATTACACGAGACAACAAGAGGTGAATGTTTGGAAAAGTGTAAAATCTATTGGTTTCAGAAACAGACAAATAGATGGCCAGGAAATTACCTTAATTATGATTATCTGAGTGATGGATATATAAGTAAGGACTTTGTTATGAATGATAGACTGAACATAGTGTCCAATAGGTGCCGAAAATATTGTGGCACTAAAACTGATTGTTTAGCTGAATATTATTCTATACATTCAAATAGATATCATGATAATGACCAGGGTTTCAGATTAATTATTTCATTGCCATATTTGCCTGATATGTCAGTCAGACACTCACCGAAAATGTCTTTTGAAGAATTTGTATCATTTATTGGAAGTATAGTTAGTTTGTGGTTTGGTTTCTCTATAATAATGTTATCACATATTTGTGTGGTTTGTGTTAAATATATTAGGAATATGTTTCCAATTTATATTAAACAAAATATATGTTTTAAGTTTAAGATTAATAATAAGGTTTCTGAGATTAAAAATAATTCATCTGAAAATTCTAATATACAGGTAAATACTAGGTTTAGTAAAAGCTTTTAATGTAATTAAGTTTGAAATATTAAACTAAATATTAAATCTTGAAAATAACTAATTTAACTAATATCAATCCTCCCAGGCTATTATTTGCCATTTCATTGTAAATATTATAAATAATATTAAATATAAATCAATAATTTAATATTTATATTAGTAAGACATAAGTTATAAAAATGTAATCATAAGAATCAATAAAATATCCATAATGAAATTTAGTACATTATACAAATGAAAATATATTGAATATTAAGTCTAGTACATGTTTATGTAAATATCAATTTTAATTAATATTGAGTTCTTTGGCTAACAAAATAAGTCTTACTTGTTAGATATATAATAGATAAGTTATTTTGTAAAGTGCTATTGAACAAAAATCATGTATTTATATAATATGAAGAAATTTTTAAAATATAGTTTAAAACAATGTTTAAAACTTGAAAAAGTTACAACTACTATATTCTTTACAGTATGTTTGGCCACATGTTTGTATCAAATCATAACAATTTGCGAAATTTATTTCTCATTTCAAACCATAACTTCACTAACATTTGTAAACGCCTCGAGAATATCATTGCCTGCGATTACTATATGTTTAAAAAAATTTCATCTATTAAGACAAGAATTTCTGGACAAATATCCAAATGATGCAAAAAATTACACAAAGATTTCGGAAATTATGGCTAATATGACAATTGCTGAGCAATGGGATGCCATTAAGCCGTGGGAAGAGGTGATAAAGAGGTGTTCCGTACAAAAGCCGGCGAAACTTAATATAAATAATATTACAAACAAAATTGATTGTCATTTAATAGCACCAATACGTGAATCAATGGACATATATCATCGATGTTATACGTTATTCTCGCAATTAAATGGTGAGCCAGATAGTAATTATACATTAGACAAGAATCAGGTACTTAGAGCTACGGATGAAAATATGATGGTTTTAGGTTTAAGTCCTAATATACCCAATGCTCACATTATTTTACATTCAAGGGCTGAGCAATTAATATCGTATTTTAGGACAACTCATATTGAGGTGAACTATAAGAATTATGTCTTAAATACTGTTAACTATAAGAAACAATCGGTTTATTTATTGTCAAAACCATACGAAACAGACTGTTATGACTACAGAAAGTCGGGACAAATTGATAGAAGCGATTGTATAGAGAATTGTAGACTAAATGAGTCCAGACATCACATTAAGAAATGGTTATCACATTATTTGTCTTATCATCGAAATAATGAGACATTTTTGGATTTATACAAAGATTATTACAAAAGTTACTATAGTACTATCGAGAAAAATATAGCCGAAAATTGTGGTAAAGTTTGTAAATATAACAGCGCCTGTTATTCCGAGTATTTTACATATAATTACCAAGCATTTAATTTTCCGATCGACCGTTTTGCTATAATAGTACAGTTCCCGGTATTACCTGATTTTGAAGTCAGACACTCACCGAAGTTAACATTTGTTGAGTTTATGTCATTCATTGGAAGTCTAATCAGTCTATGGTTTGGTTTCTCGATAATCATGTTATCAAATGTGTGCACAGTTTGTGTCAAACATTTGCTCGACTCGTGTACCGTATTCTTCATACAAAGATTTAATTCAATCAAAAATTTTAAGATTTTTAATTTCAAGAAAAGCAGAAAAATTCAAAACTTCTTTATTATAAAAACTGATGACAATATAAATACAAAAATAAATTCTTGTAATAAAATAATCAATATAAGAAATCTACCTGAAATACATATAAATTAAAAGTTATTTTTTAATTAGTTAATGCATTTATGATAATCAATAAAATTCAAATCTTATGTAAAATTAATATTGTATCTCATTTATGTAAATATAAATGCATTAAGTTATATACACTACTGAGTAAATATCAATTTCATTTAAAATTAATTAAGTAATATTAAACTTTTCGTTAAGTAAACTTAATCAACAATATATTTTTGATGTAGTATACAATAAACTAATAATAATTTGGATACTTAACAACAAATAATTTTCTGAAATTATAGTTTGTACTGCTGATATATTTGATGATAAACCATAAAATGATGATATATTTAAAACAATGTTTAAAACTAGAAAAAGTTACAACTACTATATTCTTTACAGTATGTTTAGCCACATGTTTGTATCAAATCATAGCAATTTGCGAAATTTATTTCTCATTTCAAACCATAACTTCACTAACATTTGTAAACGCCTCGAGACTATCATTGCCTGCGATTACTATATGTTTCAAAACTTTTTATCTATTGAGACAAGAATTTCTGGACAAATATCCAAATGATGCAAACAATTACACAAAAATGTTTGCAATTATGGCTAATATGACAATTGCTGAGCAATGGGATGCCATTAAGCCGTGGGAAGAGGTGCTGATGAATAGCTGTTTTGTACAGAAACCTGCTACTTTTAATACAAGTGGTAATACAAATAAAATTAGTTGTCATTTAATAGCACCGATACGTGAATCAATGGACATATATCATCGATGTTATACGTTATTCTCGCAAATGAATGGTCAACCAAATGGTAATTATATTTTGGACAGGAATCAGGTGTATGGAGTGGCCGAAGATAATATGGGGGTTATAAGTTTAGATCCTAAGCTAAATATACCCAACGCTCACATTATTATACATTCAAGGGATGAACAGTTGATATCGTATTTTAAGGGAACTCATATTGAGGTGAACTATATGAAGTATGTGATGAATACAATCACTTATAAGAAACAATCGGTTTATTTATTGCCAAAACCATACCAAACAGACTGTTATGACTACAGAAAGTCGGGACAAATCGATAGAAGCAATTGTATTGAGAATTGTAGACTAAATGAGACCAATTATCATGTCAAGACCTGGCTGTCATTTTATTTGGCTTACAATAGAAATAATGAGACATTTTTCGACTTAAATAAATATCCTCGGACCAATTATAAAAACATCAATAAATCTATAGCCGATAAATGTGGTGCAATATGTCACCAAAACAGTGCTTGTTACTCCGAGTATTTTACATATAATTACAATTCATTTAGATATCCAACTGACCGGTTTCTTTTAATTTTTAAATTCCCGGTAGTGCCTGATATGGAGGTCAGACACTCTCCCAGGTTATCATTTGTTGAGTTTATGTCATTCATTGGAAGTCTAATCAGTCTATGGTTTGGTTTCTCGATAATCATGTTATCAAATGTGTGTAAAGTTTGTGTCAAACATTTGCTCGACTCGTGTACCGTATTCTTCATACAAAGATTCAATTCAACCAAAAATATTAAGATTTTTAATTCAATTATTATAAATAAAAACAGAAAAATCCAAGCGATTTACACCAAAAAGCCTGATACTATCATCAACCCAATAATACAATCTAACAAAATTATCAAAACTACAAATCTGCCTGGAATAATTATAAATTAGTAATTGTAATTTTATTTTTATTTGTTTAATTAGATTTTCCCTACAAATGCATTTATAAGCGAAACAATTATAATTATTTATTGGAAATTTTATCATTTATAAAATTTGTAAAATAAATTTAGTGGATATCGATTAATAAAATTCATTTAATATTATGGATACAGGGATTGGTTTCAGTGAACTATCGTTTGAATACATTCATTGAAAGTCTCATTGGTTTGTGGTTTGGTTTCTCTGTAATAATGCTATCAAATGTTTGCTCTGTTTTTGTCAAATATCTAATCGATTAATGTTTTCTATATTTCATAAACAAATTATTTATATTTAAAAATAATAGAAAAATAATATATAATATAAACGCCAAAATAAATGTACATAATTCAAGTTTACAATTACAGTAGATAAAACAAATGATTTGAAATTTAATGATAACATTAGTTTAAAAAGTATTGATCAGACAAATAATACTCTGTCTAAAAATATATAATTATATTAATGTTATGTTTTTATAATAAAATAAATTAGTTTTATATCACAAGATTTCATTTTAGTTATTTCGTGCCTAAATAAATCAATATTAAGTTAATAGTAAATTTACTTTACCTGGCGCAAAATAAACCAATTTTATTCTGTATTGTATTGTTTAAATAAACAAATTTTATAAATTAAATTTTATTGGTTTACCAAAATTTTCCTATGAAAAGAATAATTAATAATAAAATGTTTCATAAATCAAACAAAAATATCTTTTTATAACAAAACACTTTAACCTTTGTTTCTAAGACCTAATGAATATTCATATCCAATATGAAAATCAATATAATATCTGAAAATACATTTCGTATAATTTTCTTTGTGTTTTGTCTGACATTATGTTTGTATCAAATCATACAAATTAGTCAAATATACTTTGCTTACGAAACAATAACTTCTGTTAATTATGTTAACATTTCAAAAATATCATTACCGGCTATTACTATATGTGTATCGAAGGTCTATATTTTGAAACCTGAATTTAAAGCTAAATATCCACTCAATGGCTCAACACCTGAAATGTCAATACAGTTGAATAGTATGGCAACAGTTGAACAACAATTTAATATGATCTATGATTTCGATCATATTTTTGGTAATTCTTGTCGTGTATTAAAACCTGATTTTTTCAATGATTCCGAGGCTATGATTGATTGCCGAAGAATAGCACCAATTCGTCAATCATTGGATTTCTTTCACTCGTGTTATACACTATTCTCGCAATTGGATGGACAACCAGATGAGAGGTATGTCGTCGACAAAGATCTCGTCAATAATGTCGAGCAATGGTTCCTAATGTATACATATATGAACACTAATGATACAAAATTTAACCTGATGATCCACTCAAGACAAGAGGTTATTTTAAATTATTTTAAAACACAACATAAAGAGTTGGATTTCCGACACGATTTTATACCAATGGTTTCATACCATAAAACTAGTGCTAAATTATTACCCAAACCGTACGAAACTAAATGTTTAGATTATAAAACAGATAAATATTCATCAAGACAAACGTGTTTTGACATTTGTAAAATTCAGATATTGGAACAGGATTACAATGGGCAGTTACCAGGCAGTTATCTTACGTATGAGTCAATGGATAAATATTTCCTTGATGTCTTTAAACTAGCTAATAATAATTCAAATGTCGAATATGCTCGACGTGCAAATGAAATTGGCAAAATATGCAGGAAATTGTGCCATAAGTATATTGATTGTCATTCTGAGTATTACACATTTGATTGGTATGAATTGAGGGTCCCTGATCAGGGTAAAGCATTTACTCTAAACTGTCCTGAATCCTCAGTGGTTTTGTTGAGACACTCACCCAAAATGGGTTTTGAAGAGTTTGTCTCATTTACGGCGAGTATTATTAGTCTATGGTTTGGCTTCTCATTCATTATGCTATCAAATGTATTGACAGCTTTTGGCAAATGTATTATTCGCTCGTTTTCTCAGTATATTATAAACAAAAATGTATTTAATATTACTTTTAATTATAGAAAGACATTTAAAAAAGTAAATAAAGTAAACAATACAACACTTGGTATGATTAAAATCAATACACGATAAATAAATGTCTAGAATCTAGACTATTAATATATTGTAGATACAGATTACAAATGGATATTAAATTTGTTTTGTTTCGTATTATGCTATTATTTGTACAGTACTATTTAAATATTCATTATAATAAATTGTTATAAAATATTTTATAATAAAAATCTAAAGTACGGGTAGCATTATTGTTTTTAATAAATTCAAAATATAACACTTAACAAAAATCTAAATTTATGTAATATTGTTTTAAGTTATATTCAAGACCATTTTCATTAAAATATATGGAATAATAAATCAGAATATATTGATCAAATGAAAACAAAAACGATATTTTATTATTTATTTTTAATAAAATGCTAATACTGTACATAATGTAGTGGTATAATAGCATGAATAGCAAATATAAAACATTTTTTGTCGTTTGTGAGACTAAAATAAAATATTTCGTTTCTGGTGCAATAATTAATTAAAATAAAATTTATATAATACAAAACAACCTAATAATAACATTAATATGTATAATAATAATCAATAGTATTAGTATATATAATAAGAAGTTAAAAAATTCATGAACTAATTATATAAATAGTTAAGTTAATATTGATCATTATAACAAAAATCCAGACATTGTCTCAACAATTATCAAAATGAATAGATATTTTGATTTTAAAAGAAATGTCAGTTTCGAGAAACTAATTCGTATGATATTCTTCGGCATTTGTCTCATCACATGTTTGTATGAAGTGATCATAATTTGTGACAACTATTTCTCGTATAAAACGGTCACTTCTGTCCGTTATGTCAATATGACTGAGATATCATTGCCGGCGATCACAATATGTGTGGAGAAAAGGTTTATAACAAGAAATCACACAAATAATCGTGTGTTTAATGAATGGGAATTCTATGAAAAGTTTGCCACAATGACCGTAAATGCCCAGAAAATGGCCTTATTTTCGGACAATGAGGTCTTCAATCAAAGTTGTCGAGTGTTGACACCCATTGGACTCAAGTCAAGCAAATCTGTGGTCAATTGCGATCTCATAGCACCAGTACGTCAAATGTATGACTACTATCACTCGTGCTTCACGTTTTTCTCGCAATATAATGAAGAATCGGATGATAGGTATATCGTGGACAAGAATAAGGTACTAATGGCCACCATGTCATCCCTATTCTACATTGAAATTAACCCAAATATACCACAAATTCATTTAATTCTTCACCCGAGGGATGAAGTGGTTCACAGTTTTTTCAAGAAAAGTCCGCTTGAATTGAATAAAATGCAAAACAAAATAATAACCGTTGAATACACGAAAACAGTGACAGAATTATTGCCCAAACCTTATGAGACAAACTGTTTGATGAATAATAAGTCTAATATAAGAAACAGTTGTATTGAGTTGTGCCGTATACGAGAGCTGAGAAAAATGTGCAAGAGCTGGCCAGGTACCTATTTGGCCGACCCCTTAACCATGCCAAATGAGCATATTGTCAATTTGCATAAACTTCTGGGCACCAACACCACAGTGGATGTCATTATTAGTGAGATATGTCTTAAAGAGTGTAATCTGTGTGTTGAATGTCAGTCCCAATACTTGACTTATGAGGTGAATAGGTTCACAAACGAGACCCAAGTGTTTATGATTGCAGTACTTCCGCCCAAACTACCGGTCCTACTGATCAGACACTTACCGAAAATCTATTTCGAAGAGTTTGTCTCATTTATTGGAAGTCTCGTCAGTCTATGGTTTGGTTTCTCGATAATCATGTTATCAAATGTGTGCACAGTTTGTGTCAAATATATGTTTGGTAGATGTTCGCTATATTTTGTCAGAAAATTATTAGTTATTTATAATAACAATAAGATTATTACTCAAAATACTTCATTCAAGTTGTTTGTTATAAGTAAAAAATCACTCAAATTTATGAACAACAGAGTTCAACCAAAAAATTAATTGTATTATAAGTTTTATTTTAATCTAGAGTCTAGACTTTTATTATATCAATGTCAAGGTTGTCATTAATAAAGTACCAGAATATTTAAATCTAATACTTAATTTTAAATAATTCTGTAAATACTTTAAAAATCAGAAGTTTCACAATAATGTACATTATAAATAATAATAATAGCATTAAATGATTTAATATTGATTAAATGATTAATTCTTTATTATAATACAAGTCTCTGTATAATTTTTAAATCAACAAGTTAATTATTCAAGAACATAAAATAAAATTTGCTATAAACAAATACACAGGTACTGTGATATATTGAAAGGCAAAATAATATTTATGTTATTTTCTGGTATTAATAAATATATTTGAATATTATATATATTTTCGGTTAATATAGTCATTGAATTAATTCACCGTTAAATATAATGTGACAAAATATTTGAATGCCATATAAATAGCAAAATTATACCAAAACTGGTACACTTGATATTTCTTATATGATACTTAGTAAGAGTTTATATTTTATGGATTTAAACATCCATATATAAACAAGTTAAAAATGATTGAAATAGCGCTTAACTTCAGGATATTTAAGAAATATATTTTCCAAAATCCTACTCGTGTTGTACTATACACAGTATGTTTTGTATTATGTTTATGTCATATGATACAGATTTGTGACAATTATTTCTCGTACAAAACGGTCACAACTGTCCGATATATTAGCATAACTGAGATCTCTTTGCCGGCGTTCACCGTATGTATTGAAAAGCGTTTTATAATAAAAAGTCAATATTTCGTTGACTCTAATATCAAAGCAAATCTAACCGATGAAAGCATTCGCTATTTCTCGACAAACCTCACGATTGGACAGCAAATGAGTTACTTATTGACGGCTGAAGAGATATTCATGAATAATAGCTGTCAGGTGTTGAGACCCAAGAGCTACAACTCATCGGAAAATACGGTTGACTGCCAATCAATAGCACCGATACGTCAACACATAGACTACTACCAGTCCTGTTTGACATTCTTCTCGCAAAACACGTCCCACTCCTCCGACGAGGCATTCATAGTGGACAGGGATATGGTATTACAGGACACGATGTACTCGTTGGTGAACATTGAGATTCATGAGAGTATACCCCGAATACAACTGATAATTCATCCGCGAAATGAAGTAATTGTGAACTTCTTTAAGGAGAATGCGTTGGAATTAAACAGAGAGAAGGACTTCATAACGACTGTCGAGTACTACAAGTCTATCGTCCAGTTGTTACCCAAACCTTATGAGACGGGATGTGAGGACAAGACTATTAAATGCGATTGTATTGAGAGGTGCAGAATACAGGGCTTTAAGCAGACGTTTAACAGATGGCCGGGTAGTTATCTGACTAACCCTAATGGGATGAATATATGGTTGACTTGTTTGAAATGTTGGCAAAGAATAGGTCTCTGGATCAGGAGGTGGGAGAGATGTGTAGACAAGAGTGTCGGTCCCCTATTGAGTGTAATTCAGAGTACATTAAGTTTGGGACAAACAAGTACTTTAACGAAACCAAGAGGTTTATAGTGTCTATATTTCCACCGAGAATACCGGCCCTACTCAGCAAACACGCGCCTAAAATGAATTTTCATGAGTTTCTGATATTCATCGGAAGTTTAATTAGTCTTTGGTTTGGATTCTCAGTGGTTATGATATCAAATGTCTGCACAGTTATCGTCAATAAAATTTCAAAGTTTGCGATACAAAAGCTGTTTGTAATAAAATGCAAGTATCAATTGAAAGCTAATTCAGTGGCACTCAATGTTAATTCAAACCATTTGACAAATGAATACAATTGTAATAATAAGAAAAAGTCATTTCTAATGTCAGGCATATGTGTTGGCTAAACACAATGATTATTAATCATTGATTAATTAAATAATGTTATTGAATATCATTATCAACTTATATTGTTAAACTCATGGCATAATTATCATTTAAATATTGAATTAAAACCGTTAAAAATAATGCAAATTAATACACATTTAAACAAAGTTTATCATCAAATGGCAGAACAGAAACATGAAGTGATTCTTCATGTCTACGATTTGTCACGAATTAACGAATGGATAAATCTATTGTCACAAGACATGGGTGTCTATCACACGGGTACTGAAGTCTATGGTAAAGAATATTCATTCGGCGGACATCCCTATGATTTGAGCGGAATATTCATAACGACTCCGAAAGATATGGAATCCCTGAGTGTTAATAATGTTTTCAAATACAAAGAGTCAAAAGCTATCGGATATACAGAACTGAGCGAAGAGAAGGTGCAACAAATTGTCACTGAAATGGGTCGCAAAGATTTCAAGGGAAAGGACTATAATCTCATTCAAAAGAATTGTAACCACTTTTCCGATGAGTTTTGTAAGAGACTGTGCGGTAAAGGCATTCCCAAAGAGATCAACACTTTGGTCGATACTATAGCTCAGTATCCATGGATTGAGAGACAAATACCGGTCGAGTATATGACTCCACAGGCCCTCGAGAATGACATCAAACAGGAAAGGGAGAGAGACTTACAAAAACAAGACAAACAAGAGTCTACCGATTCTGTCAGTGATTCAAAAGAGTAAAGAAATCAGAAATTATATTAATTAAGGATATTATATAATTGTATTATATCTGTGTATGAGTAAAAATAACTTTTGAATAAAAATTCATTTGCTTTGAAAATTAATACTTAATTAGAGACCTTTATGTAATAAAAAAACTTAAAAGACATTATTTGTAAACCCATTGACAACACTATCTCTTTATGTGTCCCTTATGTCCAAACGATACGATAAATCACAATATTTTTCAAGTGATAAGCCGTCTCTTGTCTTACAGTGTCTCTGAAATTCAAATTTTTAAACACAAAACTCGAAGAAAAATAGAGTCAAAGAAATAGTGTATAAAAAACTTAAGGAAATTGTTTTTTGTCTCTCTTTTTCTTTTTACACTACAATATATAGACATCACTCAGTCTTTTATAATATATATTCTTGAGTTTACTTTACATTTTATATTCAGTCTCAAACTAATCTCTTATTATTTCTGTCTTTAAAAATGTAATTTTTTGACATTTTGTGCGATATTTTTTGGGAGCATAAAATACACGTAAAACTTTCATTTTTATTACTACTTTTTGGCACTATATTTGTGTAACAATTTATGTTAATAACAATCATATAATAAGAGTGAAGTATGAATAGAGAAAAAATATTGTCATAGAAATGAATAGAGAAAACCATATGAGGGAAAGGATTACCAGATGTAAGCCTTTCGGTGATAACNTAACAATTTATGTTAATAACAATCATATAATAAGAGTGAAGTATGAATAGAGAAAAAATATTGTCATAGAAATGAATAGAGAAAACCATATGAGGGAAAGGATTACCAGATGTAAGCCTTTCGGTGATAACACAATACATAATACAAGTGACAGTTTTTTGCCATCCGTTACATAAGAATATATCAAAATCGGATGACATATCAGTTTTGGGTATCACTAAAAATAATTACAACAAAAAAGTTTCAATTTTATTTTAAACACCAATTATTGATCAGACTTTGCGACACAAAAATTGCGATAAAATCCGTTTTTATTGACAACTCTATTATTATTCAATCACTTGATTGTAATATTTTTATTTTTTAGATGTCTGTCAGATGTATTAAAGATAACATATTTTATTTTCTCCGTGCTCAATATTTATTATTCAATTTGTTTAATGTTTTTTATTCATTTTTATTCAATAATAAAAGTGAATATTAAATAAATTCATGAATTGTATGACATTTTACGAGTGACTATAAGAGCCATAAAATAGGAAAATAATTAATAAGAAATGAGTACTAAAATATTGAAATACTGTACTAGTAACTTTTAGTACTACTCTGTAAATATACAGTATTATAAAGTGCATATATAGTGTAATGAAGTAGTGAGTGAGTGAGTGAGTGAGTGAGTGAGTGAGTGAGAGAGAGAGAGAGAAATCAATTTGTAAATCGATTTTACGTTTTAATAAAATTAGAGACAAAATCACATTTCATTACAAAAATTGAGTTTTAGTTCATTAGTGAAGAGGTTTTATTTCACGAAAGAGTCACACAAACTATTGTATGATTTGATTTGCATTTCGAGTACTATATTACTTATGCAACAATACTGTGAACAACAAAATGTACTTTATTTTTGGGCAACTTTTATGTAATGGTAGTCAACACGACTAGTAGTAAGTCATATCCAGCAGAGATTGTCTAATATAGGGGACACAGAATCCGAGATCAGAATTAAGTCATCAGAATATATATTACATCATCAAAAGGCTATGAAAAGAATTTTTAGGCTCTTATTCGTGACAAACAATACACTCCAACACAACACATATCTATTGCCGATGATATTGGAGATGCCGGTGCTCTCAATCCCACATCTCTTTGCTCTCAACAGTACTGATATTTATGAAAAACAAGATTTTTGTATTGAATGAACAAAATATCTCCTCTATTATACAATACATTAAAATGAAAAAAAGTTTAGCAAAACGTATGATATATACAGATATAAAAAAGCATAAGTCGTTTGAAGACATAGACATGAAATAAGTGCAAATCTCTCTCTTTATTCGTGTATAAATCCATTGCAAAACTTTGCTTTACATTTGAAATTAAGTCCTAAAAAAGGATTTTATAGACAAATGTTATGAAAACAGAAAAAAGAGCTTTACTTTTCTGGTAAACAATTTGTATTTTTATTTATATTTTATTTCTCGTTTCCTTTTATTTCTCTCTATTTTCAGAATTCATTAAATCTCTCTCTCTCCCTCTCTCTCTCTCTCTCTCTCTCTCTCTCTCTCATGCCTTATAATAAATTTCTTTCACTTTTAGATATGATTTCTAGATTTCTATACAAATATATGGACCGAAACTCCGTGAACTGAATCTTCACTCTATTTGATGAACAAAATTGTTTGACTGAAATAAATATTATATACAGAACTCAAATTGAATTTTCACATGAATTGATTGAAAATTAGTAAAAAACAAAATTTGCTTCAAAATTTATTTCAAAACGAATTGAATAGAATTAAAATTATATTTTGAAACACTCTTACTCTGTATAAAAACAATTTCAAATCAATCGACATAATAGTATTTCGCAATAATATAAATGCATTTTATATTCCCATAGCGTTTGTATTGAATAATATTAAAGTAAAACAAACTTTTTGTATTTCTCTAACAAATGATATTTCTCACAAAAATATTTATTTTAATAAATTCTTCGTTTTGTCTATTTTTAAGACAAACACAATTCACTGAAGTGTTTCTCATTTTATGTTTTAGTTTTTAAAAAATGAATGAAAGTGTTGGTGTAAAACTTTTTTTAAAAGTTTTGTATTACATATCGTATGTTTGCGAAACAGACTATTTTCCCCTTAAGTACAAATGGTGTTCAATTGTATTGTTTTTTATAATAACCTTTTCTGTTGTTGTTTTTGTCGATGATTTGTTACCAAAAGTGTGTGAATAAAACATACGGTCCTATTGGGTGTCAGTCCTCCTGTCCATCGATCAATACAAATGTTCCGTTGTTTTTGCAATCATTGATAAGATTTGTTGCGTTTTTTGCAATACTCTCGCAATTCATTGAAAAACTCTTAATTCCGGTGAGAAATGTCTGATCAGATAAGTAATGAGATAAACAGTTAAATGCTATCATTTAGAGGCGTTTGTGTTGTATTTTTGCCTCAATTAAGACATCCATTGGTTTTCCTAAATGTGTTTCGGATATAATTTTAGATCAATATATCACATCTAATCTACTATTTGTTGTTTTATAAAATAATGTATTTCCAGAGATTAATTCATAATTAAAAGTTTCGTTTACTTAAAAATAAGTTTTCAATAAAAATGAGTATGTGTCTATATTATGTTAATATATTATAGGAATTAATTATATTAAAGACATTTCTTTACTCTTTTGAATCACTGACAGAATCGGTAGACTCTTGTTTGTCTTGTTTTTGTAAGTCTCTCTCCCTTTCCTGTTTGATATCATTCTCGAGGGCCTGTGGAGTCACAAACTCGACCGGTATTTGTCTCTCAATCCATGGATACTGAGCTATAGTTTCGGCCAAAGTGTTGATCTCTTTGGGAATGCCATTACCGCACAGTCTCTTACAAAACTCATCGGAAAAGTGGTTACAATTCTTTTGAATAAGATTATAGTCCTTTCCCTTGAATCCTTTGCGACCCATTTCAGTGACAATTTGTTGCACCTTCTCTTCGCTCAGTTCTGTATATCCGATAGCTTTTGACTCTTTGTATTTGAAAACATTATTAACACTCAGGGATTCAATATCTTTCGGAGTCGTTATGAATATTCCGCTCAAATCATAGGGATGTCCGCCGAATGAATATTCTTTACCATAGACTTCTGTGCCCGTATGATAGACACCCATGTCTTGTGACAATAGATTTATCCATTCGTTAATTCGTGACAAATCGTAGACATGAAGAATCACTTCATGTTTCTGTTCTGCCATTTGATGATAAACTTTGTTTAAATGTGTATTAATTTGCATTATTTTTAACGGTTTTAATTCAATATTTAAATGGTAATTATGCCATGAGTTTAACAATATAAGTTGATAATGATATTCAATAACATTATTTAATTAATCAATGATTAATAATCATTGTGTTTAGCCAACACATATGCTTGACATTAGAAATGACTTTTTCTTATTATTACAATTGTATTCATTTGTCAAATGGTTTGAATTAACATTAAGTGCCACTGAATTAGCTTTCAATTGATACTTACATTTTATTACAAACAGCTTTTGTATCGCAAACTTTGAAATTTTATTGACGATAACTGTGCAGACATTTGATATCATAACCACTGAGAATCCAAACCAAAGACTAATTAAACTTCCGATGAATATGAGAAACTCATGAAAATTCATTTTAGGCGCGTGTTTGCTGAGTAGGGCCGGTATTCTCGGTGGAAATATAGACACTATAAACCTCTTGGTTTCGTTAAAGTACTTGTTTGTCCCAAACTTAATGTACT
>CAJPVJ010000818.1:0-20224 GCA_905397405.1 Oppiella nova
CCATGGGGGCAATACCTTGATATATGCTAACATCATTTGCAAAAGCGGTTGTGCTCTGAATGATTACATTACTTTTGATATAAGCCAGCACTACATTGGACACAACACTCTCGTATTTGTCGGTGTCTTTCGCCCTGAGAGCCACGTAATACACGCCTCCGGTGTCCGTATTGAACCGGATCTGACATCTCTGCTCTTTGCCGTAACGGTCAGCCATAGTATCGAAGGTAACGCTGATGTCGGCGCTGTGCAAGTTGTTAAACTTGGTTCTGATCTCTTGCAGCTGTTTTTCGTCCTCTTCGTGGTTATCCTTTTGATGGAAGGCTTTGATCGTATACATGTCGGTAAAGCCTGTAGTGTAGTCCCCTCCCGACGCTGTCCACAACAGATTAATAGTCCGGTTCTCGTACTCAACCGACTCTACCCTCAAATCCCTGACCGGATTGGGCGGGTATTCGCGATTCTCGTCCTTATTAGTTACGAAAAGTGTGCCGCACTCTAACTTTCGGCTCAATTTGGTTACACTTAACGGAAATGGCGTTGTTTTCCCGTCCACTCGTGAGCCACAACAGGCGCTATCACTGGACGTCTTTGGCAGAGAAGTGCTGCCGAAGTTTGTGGTGAAGTCGACCGTACTCTCAATGTTTGTAATCTCGGCGCTGACCGTCCAGTAGCCCTGGTTTCCTATGTCTGTGATATAGTTGGAGAATATTCCGTCGCCTTTCGTGATGTCCGGTGCGCCCGACCCGTCGTCATACATATCGATGACTTTCGGTTGACTTCCCTTTGCATCATAAATGACACTCAATTTGACCGAAACATTGGCTATGAGTTCGTCCAGTTTCTTATGGATGTTGACGTAAGCCATGACCGGCCTATTAGTGTCGGTCTTCGGATTAAACACTTGCGTATTGAGCAAACACTGAGCCTTAATAACGGTGTCGTCCACTGAATTGGTGGCAAACTCTGCCACAGCTATCACCGGCACACTGGTATCGTCGCGATTGGCACTCAGCTGCCATTCACCCGATAAATCGTCATCCGATATATCTTTCACAATAAAGCCCTCGAGAAAAGAGCCTCTTGATACAAAGTTCTCAATAGATCTACCCGTAGGCAGTTTTAGTTTATGGTCAGTTAATTTGCTGTACGAGGAACCGGTGTCTGTGCGTATAAAATAGACCCTGGCACTCTTTGACGACAGGCTCCTATCGACACTAAACTTGAAGTCAATTGGCTTTTCGCCCGAAGAGTCGATATATTTCTCATCGATTATCTGGTAATCATCGGTAAGACTGCCGAAAGCTTTGATAAATTGGTGGGCCGTGCGAGCGGCCGATGAGTCCTCGCGCACGTAGACTACCCGTCCACTCGTCACGGATGCGGCCGTTTGGAAGAGCGGAGACGCAAACACTCTGTTGTCGTGCGAATCAAAGGGGAAGACAATTATATTCAATTTGATGCCCTTATCCCTCAACTGTACGGCCAGTTTGTTCACTTTGTCCACACTATTGGCTGTCTTGATCCCGGGTCCACCGATTACAATGATAAAGGTGCCCCCTTTGTCCCTATGATTAGGTAAATTTAATTTACTAAATTAGTAAAATTAATTTCTTTGGACATTTTGTTAAATAACTTTTTTATTGACCAATCTAAATAAATTTTAAAGTAATTTTAAACAATTTCAGAATAAAACTTACCTATTAGTGAATAAAGCGTTTCCGTGGTTCAAAACGTATTCAAAGTCCATGAGTTCTGCGGTCTTAGTAGGTGGTTTCAAAATATCCAATACTTCGGCGGACTGCCATCCATTATACTGATCGTAAATATCAGTATCCGTACCCGACGTAAAAGTGAACAGTGATATCGCAGAGTTTGCAAAATCTGTTTTATACTTATTGAGCCCTAAATTAACCCATTTAATGCGATCATCATAGGCTGTATTGGTGGTTTTGATGTATTGTATGGCAAACAGTGTTTGCATTTTAGTGGCCGGAATATTCGATTGCTTAGCGATTATGACCGTCGGCTCAGCGTATGTTTGATCCATTATTCTGTTATAATTGGTATGCATTTTATAATTAATATACAGAGTATTTATAATAAATAAGTGCTTAATTTCAGAGTAACGTTGTGCACAAAACTAACTTATAATTGCTTATTATTTTTACAAACTTTGCAAAAAAAAAGTTTGATAAGTTTTAATATCAAGGACTAAATTATTTGTAAGATTTTAAAACAGTATTTAGAAAAGTTTTTGTTGTAAATTACTATAATTTGCATTAAGTTTGCTAAACAGCAATTTATTACTACAGTAGTTTTTTTGTGTAAAAGGGTTATAAAAAGCATTTAATATTATTTGGATATCAAGCCAAAAATCTTAAAGAAAATACTAATACTTTCCAAAATAGTGAATACCTGTTGGCACTAATACTGTACTAAGTTACTACTATTTATAATTATGTTATCACATAAATCATATACTGTATAATATACAATACAGTGTATATTGTTTTAGGAAAAGTTTATATTTAGTGCTTAAATTTCTACTCAAATACACTATTCTTCGTAAACTCTATGGAAACGATTCCCATTCCCCTACACCTCATGCCAGCCCTCACTCGCACAGCGAGGGATTACTGGGAAACAGTGGAAAAAGACCGCATTTAATGCTATTATAATAGTATAGGAAATAAAATAATTGAATGCCATTTGAATGCTATTAAAAATATATTAGGAATAGAAGTCTAGAAATCGCTTCAACTTATCATAAGTTTGTTTTACAGTTATATCTCAGCATTTTGGGGGTCAATGTATGGCATATACTTCGAGTGGTGTGCGTATAATAGTATAATCTGTGCGATTGATAGCACGTACCTATTTGTTTGCCTATACAAGTGGTGATTGGCGAGATCGGGGTGCGATTTGATGACAGTCCACGTGTCCCTCCCGTCGCACAAAACGTTTTGTTTGTTCGGGGATTTGCTGTTATGTCGATGAGATCCCTGTCCGCCAGAGCGTGTGTCACCGCAAAAGTGTTTCACACTTTCCACTGAATGGGCGAACATTAGGGACGACTCGAAGTTATTGGTTTGGGTGAGTATGGGCTGGCAGTAGTCATCGGTAGGTAATCCCGTGGTATTACTGGTGTCGAGGTCGCACTTACTACCCGTTCTCGTTTCAGTGCTATAACTAAACTCTCTGTCGGCGCACGAGTTGACAAGTATTTCACTGGTGTTAGGATTTCCGGCTATACTATAGTAAGCGGGATATATGGGGTCCGACTTGAAGCCAAACTCGTTGAACACGCCGTACCGATAGTGCGCCCACTCGTGGATCAGTTGTTTAGCGCCGTTACCATCTGTGACCGTCTTTTTGGTGACCGTAATAGGAAGTGCGGGTTCACCACAACCGGCGTATTGCATGCAAAATGATTGCTCGAAGTCTAAGAAATAGCACATAATTTTATAATTAGGAGAAAATTACTACTTTTAGGCACATCTTATTCAATGAGTGGTAATAATGTTAATTCATTGCCATAATTATTAGCTAAGTGTTAGGCAATTGAATGCATTCATGTGTTGCACACACAACAACAAAAAAAGTTTGCAAAACTTTTTTCAATTGCTATAAAAAGCTAATTTCTTTAAATACCTCTGTTTATAACGATAACATCTGCGTCGGTATCACGTATTTGGACAGTAGTGGTGGAGGTAGTGGTCCACCCGTTTGGCACCCTTATGGTCACTTCCGAGAAATATAGGCCAGTCGTCTCAGACAACACTTTAGACGCATCGGTGACTAAATTCTGTGCAAAGCATTCATAAACAGAGAGAAAACGGAAATATTAGCAAAATTCGTAAATAAATATGTGAATGAGTTTTCCGTTTAAATGATTGTCAAACAGCCGTTGAGTATTATATTTAGCAAAAATTAAATGTAGTGTTTGCATGCGTTGGATATTTAATAGCAAAAATATCAGAAATGTGTGACTCATTGCAAATATGTATGGATGTATGGACAGCCGTTTAAATTTTCTACTCTAGTTTACACACGTTTTGCAGCAGCGAGTGAATGTTTTGTATATACAATGTAGTCATTGAACTAAAAGTTTTTCGATTTATTCTAATACTGTGTGCTTTTTTTAGTGAATGTAATGTTTCTTTTGCTATTTTTTCGCAACAAAAGTTTTTAACTCAATACCCGAGAGAGCACCTGAACGTAGTGTTGTTGGAGTGGAGGGGAAAGAAAGATAGATAGAGAAAGCCATTGAGAGGCTAACTATTTATGCATTTCATATCTTGTATATATATCCGGCACAAAACTTCATGCACTTTGTTTGGGCGAAAATTACATCACGATTTTCTGTACATATTTCGCTGCCATAACCTATTCTCGTGAAAAAAGTTCACTTCTCAGCCAAAATGCTCAACAAATCTCTCTCTCTCTCTCTCTCTCTCTCCAACTTAAACACAAATAACACAACAGGTATTGACTCTTACAATACACATTACAATAGGCAGAGACAGATAGTGATAGATATAATGTGTGGATAATAAAGCATAAAATTGTGTTCACAAATCATTTTTCCTCAACTAAAACAACTTTAAGAGATAAATATTTTTCTCTCACAAACAAAGCGTTCAATTCTCATATTATTCAGTGTTTAAAAATATATGCATGGTGTAAATTGGATATAAAATACAAAACTGTATTTCCATTTACCTTGAGTTTATCCAAGAGATCAAGCTGATCTTTCTCTCCGTTGACTTCAATATCCGGACTGATGGCTATGACTAACCCTTTGTAAGCGCCGTTATCTACCCGTAGGGATGAGTGTGAGCCCAGACACACATTTGCCAAATATAGTAATCCATAGGACAGTATGAGATAATAATTTAAGTGAAACAATGGGAATCGCATTTTTGGTGTGAAATAGTTTATTGATGACACTATGGCAGTTGAATTTTAATGATGAGCTCAATGTTTATTTAATTATTATTTTATTATCATTATATAATCATAATGTCGATAAATAATATAGCGATTCAGTGTTATAATACAATTCACACCATTGAAACAAAAAGTACAGAATATCTCAATAAGGAGTTATGGTATGCACCGTATGATCGAGAATAAGGCGAATACTTTTCTCATTACAAAATCGCTGAGAAATGAAATATAAGTTTCAAAATACCAAGTAGTGTTGCCTTCAAATTGAGTTCTCGAAAGATAAACAATTGATTATTAGTTATAAATACAATTGAAAATCTCCAGTGACGACAAACAGGCACATATACCACTGCAGCACATACAGTGCGCTGCTTATACTGCTTAATACAAATACAGTGAGACTTTGAATATTATTATTCTTATGGCTTTTCGTTGTCTTGAATGTTATGATAAGTGATTGAGTTTCAGCACATAATTGCAATTAAACACATTTAAAGTGCACACATGTATATACTGGCAAAATGTGAATATTTCATACATTTCAAAACATCTACAGTACAGACAGACTATGAATGGGAACGTTGTGAATATATGCGAGTCCAATGAGACTCTGGATGTGGTCTATGTATATTTGCACAGGGATACTCGACTGTAATACGATTCTGTGCACTGTATGAACTGTAGTATACTTATGGAAATACACTGGAAATATATATCATATATAAAATTCGTTATATTTATTATGATTGTATTATTATTATTATCAGCACACAAATTTGTAGTTCACTTTCAAAACTTATTATTCATTGTTTTGTTGCCATCGTTTCGAGAAACAGATAATATATAAACACATGAGTGGAAGTGCTTGACAGCCAGACCAGAGCACCGGTAGATTAATAGGGAGTATGTGGTTTTATAATGTAGACCCGGTGTAAGAGCAGGCAACCGTCAAATGGACATACGGTTTGATATAAGTAGTTATATATAATATATATTTTTGTTAAATAACTTTTTTTTCATTAAACCGTGATTTCGTTTTAAATAGCACTGGAAGGGAACGTTAGGCTAGAAAATTAGATTTTTCTTATTAGTTTTGCGTTGAACGCGATCTCTTGAAACACTCGGAGCTAAATGAGAGATACTTTAAACGATAAAAAAGAGTTTCTTCACGAGTTTTCTCTCTCTTTCTCTCGAATGGTCTCTCTATCTATCTCTCGATTCTCCCGTCAAAGATCACCGCCAGCTATAGCCAGTGCTCACAAGCATTTAGCCCTAAACCGCTGGCCCTCTCGCACTGAAATAATAATAAAAAATATTAAACACGAAACACATGAACACTGAACACAATTTTGTTCAACTGTTTTATTATTGAACACTGAGTGTAACGTCAGTGTGTTGTGTGTGTTGTGGAGTGGAGTCGGAGAGAGAACTGAACGCAACACGAGTTCTTACAACTGGAGAGTCGAGTGGAGTATTGCAGTCGGAGTCGAGTCTCTCATCCAATACTAAAACAACTCTAAAAATCAAGAAATGCTTTTAGCGTTTAGAAGAAGTTTTTCTTCTATTCAGTCTCTCTCCCTCTCTCTCATAGCCTCTCTCTCTCTCTCTCTCTCTCGTCGCAGCGTTTTAGTCGCCTAAAAGTAGTGTCAGAATTGGACAAAAAAGTTTTCCTCTTCACTTAAACTATTCCTCTATTTTCTATTCAATTCCTCTAATATAATAGCCATAAAAAGTCGATGCTTTCCGTACGGCTCGATTCGTTGGGCACCGTTTACTCTGGAATGGGATTCTTGTGCTCTCCTTCCACTCCAGTCACTCACCAGTCCTTATGTTTTGTGTCTTTTCTTTTCTTATGGTTTTCTCTCTCCTATTCTTATGTTCCCTTAAAAGTCCTATTGTTTGAGAACAGTGTCCGACATATCATACATATCATCGAAACTTTGCCATACAATAGAAAAGCCCCAAAACACAGGTAAACCACAAACAAATGGCCTTTTGTTAGCTCCCTGTATGTTATACCAGTCGTTCCCTTTTGACATCAAACATATGAAATGCACACAACATTTACAAGCATTTTATGAATACTTGATATAATATACAGCGCGAAAATACAGAGTGAAAGTTAAGCCCCGATAATAGTATGGGTCATACGTTTGGAGTTAACGATGAATCGGTATAACATATGTATGGCATACCAGTGGGAAAACTGATCTCAGAGGTGTACCGTTCCGCCACCAAAATCGTGTACAGCACCGGCACATTAGGAATCGGCTATACCCGGCCATACACTGTACGTGAATGCACTTTGCTTTGCTTTGATGCCAACACACAAAACGCTCTAAACTTTGCTTTTATAATGCATTTATAAAATCGAGAGAGAAATATGTTTTGAATTTCGCTTATCGTATAATTTTTCAGCACATCATCTGAGAGTAGAGATCCAATGGTGGGGCCAGTAATGAGAGAGAGAGAGAGAGAGAGAGAGAGAGAGAGCTGGCGCTGGCATCCAAGCCCTATGGCCTTTCACGCTCGGTTTCAAATGGTTATGCCATAGAGCTATGGGCCCTATAATTACGATGAACTTTGTTGTGGGGAAGAGAGACATGAAATGTCAATATGTATGTAAAGAGAGGTCAAAACAGTCGGAGACCGCTCTCCTGTGCCATACATGAGATGAGCACTTGTATGTGCACTGTATGTACAGTATATCAATGCTTTTAGGGATTGGGATGGGAAGGGAAGCTGAGACTACGAGTGTTCCTGAAAGGAGAGGTCTGTTTTCTAAGCAATGCCAGCACCGACACTACCAGCGCTCACGGGGCTGGACCCTCACTCACCACAACTGAGAAATCACTGTTAATTCATAGAAAAAATATTGGGAGAGAGAATGAGATCTGTTTAAGTGGTTTCCAATGTGTTTGGCATATGTTGTGTTTATTCAAAAAAGTTAGTCCAAAAATATGAGCACAATATGAGTACGTAGTGCACAGGGCTTACAGTATGACAGCACCAACACATAAATGCCTTTTTAGCCATCGGTTTAAATAAATAAATGCTAAGAAACTCGCAGTCATTTACTTTATCCTTAAAACACTGGGAGGAAAGGGAGTGAAGAGTGTTAAGAGTTAGTTAGAGTAATATTTATTTACGTTAGTCTACAATCAAATAAGTTATTTTAAAGTGAGTGAGACATTGACTGCCAGTGCATAAGGGGAGGGCATGCCAGAGAACTTTATGCAATATAAACTTCGCCAGGGATATGTACCGTATTAGATGTGAATAAATAAAAACTAATTGCTATCAAAATATGAGACTCTCATAACTTATATAATGTAATGCAAACGACACTACAAAATGCTGTTTAAATTCTTTGCCTCTTAAAGGCTATGTATATCGTAATGAATGGCTGACAGCGTATAAAAGCATATTTTTTGCAGTGTCTGAAACTTAACCACAATTGAACATTGGATTGGCCTTTCAGTTTATGTGCTCTCTCTCTCTCTCTCTCTCTCTCTCTCTCCCGTTCTTCTTATTGATGTACGAAAAGTGGAGAACATGTATGTAATAAATGTTATGGCATTAAAAATAGCTACAAAAGCACGCCTTTAGATCACGTATTGCCAAATGGATCGACAAAATTGGAAATGAGAGGGACGGAGAAGAGCACAGGGATGTTTGGGTGAGAGACACAGAGAGAGGGGTACTGAGTGAGAGAGATAGATAGACATAGAGAGAGAACCAGTCGTATACTAAAAAAGCTGTATTTGCACCTGTAATTAATATAAGCCGGGACTGTTGTAAAACTTATGCTGTAACACTGTGTATGTACTGTATATACCTGGGAGAATGTCTGAGCGATGTATGCATTAGTAAAATGTTGGGTCAAACTGAATGCCTCTCTCTCTCTCTCTCTCTCTATGTAGTGATACAGACCATTGATTAGGACTTATTCAATACAACCCATACATAGCGTACAATAGCCTGACATTTCTCGTAACAATCATTTCGATTGTCTGTATAAATATAATAATGCACTTCGAGAGTAGAAATACGAGAATTATGTAATGATTTTACGGTTTACTATATACAGTGTCTGAGCTATGAAATAGTCATTTTTCAATTGAATGCGTTTGTGTTGAGCCCCACACACACAACACAACATCTAATATAATATTATATAAATTGAAATCTGTTTGGCCGGAAAGGCGGGGGAGTTATTACTTCCGATGATTACTATTCGCGGGGTTTGACTCCTATAACAATAACAACACAATTTTGGTGTAAATGTTGTGATATCTGTTGTGTTGTCAGCGGCTTAGGTGGGGAGAGGCAGAGAGATTGGGATAGGATAGGGACCTACTGTTCCCAAATGGGTCCACAAACTTCATGATAAACTGGGAGGCAGTGCTCTATTGAAAGGAGTTTTTTTATGTTGCTAATAGAGTTACAGACAATGAAAATGCATTTATAAATCCGATACAAATGAATAATATCGAGATGTGACGGCCCGTAACCGTCAATTGCAGCTGAAGAAGCACCAGTACACTCATTCAGCACCGGTATGCCTATGCGTTTCTGGATGTGTGTGTGTACTCAGTGTACCAATAGATGCTAGGGTGGAGACATCCGCTTAATATTCATAATAACACTCGTTATAAATGAATAATTATTACTAAAACTTCTAATAGTGTTATTTTTTGACGAGGGGACGGGTAGCATAGGTGAGGACTAGTACTCCACAACACGAAACCACAAGTCATAACATTATTATAAATAGATAGTGTTTTCGCCGCATTTAAATAAATCGATGGCTTTATTGTTGTATTGTCTCTGATGTATAGCCACTTTAAATAGCATTTGGGGTGAACTCGAAAACCAATTTCTCATTTGTTTTCGGGAACACAACTGTTAATAATGAAAAAACACTTCACATATATATAGCATTCAGTTTAGCGTTTTAAAAGTATTTTTCTAGTTTTATAAATACAGTAATATTATTTTGTTTTATATATTTTTATGACACATTTGTTGCCTATGTTTCAAATTACACGAAAGAATTCAAATGTATTACGAAAAATACAAACTACATATTAGGATTTTTATTATTTATTATGGTGCATATATTATATAAATTTAGTTTTTGCACTGGTATTCAATTGGAGAGAAAACGTAAAATACAAAATTTTGTGTTTATTCAATTTGTTATTACATTTACCGACATTTGCTTTTAATTTATATGATTGCGTATAAATAATATTTAGTCGTAATTTAATCCATAAAATTGTAATTTGAATTATAGTTACGCTATAATATGTAGAATACTCTGATATGTAACATCATATTGTATAAGGGGAACGGTATGCGATGTGTGTGTGAGAGAGAGAGAGAGAGAGAGAGAGAGAGAGTTTGCTTATTACGTGAAAAAGAGAGAGAGAAGAGACTTGTTTTCTAATGAATTCTTGTCAAAACATTTAGTTTTGTTTTTAACACAAAAAATTTAAATGAGAAAAAAGTTTTCAAAACTTTGTATTCGTATGCATTCTCTCAATACCTTTATTCTTGTGAACGCATGCAATAAATCTCTGTTTGCCTTCAAATCATTGCAAATAAAACCAAATTTTGTTTCTTTCGTATTCCGAGCGCTAAGTCTTTTTCGCTAATGATTTGAATTTTTTTGCTATTTTTATTATACCACACGTTATAAACCATTTTTATTGCATTATAATTGTGGCCATAATTCTAATGATAAAACGCAATCAATCTATTAATCTAAATGATAGGGAAATAAATTTTGAAACAAAAATTTCTCTACTCCAGTCACAAATAAAACCATAATCTAGAGTAAAAACGCCAATATAAGTGCAATTAATTTTAATTTACGTGAATACAGTGGAAAAAAAATTAGATTAACGTGAATAATACAATAAATAGTTTTAAAAAACTATTATAAAATATTTTGCAAAACAGGACTTCTAGTCAATACGGTGTATAAAACATAATAAGCCAGTCATTAGTCATATACGAGAATAATTTGCTGGGAATATGCAGACTATAATTGAAATGGAAAATCATTTTATTTATCAAATTAATAAATCAAAAATGCTTTTCGTGGCACATTTACTAAGGGAAAGGGGGTTTACGAGAAAATTGGTATCAAAAAGTTGTTATCAATTGATAAGAAAAAACTTAATTCCCAACAAAAAAGCGTTCAAAATCTAAGATACATAACGAGATATAAATGTATATAACTTTAAATACGAGTCGAGTGGGGATAGGAAAACATACTTCTGTTGTGTTGTTGTAGTAAATTCATGATTATTATTAGGACTGACAAAGAAATAGTTTGTTCACAAACGCATTAAAATATATAATACACTTTAGTTTGCTTGTACCAACTCAATGGTTAATGATTGTAATGACTTTTGTGTTTAAGAGAGAAAAAATAAGGGAATTTTTATCTTATTTTATAATCAACAGAAGACTTTGTGTATAATTTTATTGTTAAATATTATACAATTAAACAACCAAATTGTAACACATATTAAATAAATTACTTATTATTTTAAAGGCGAATATTAAAGGGAATAATAATAATACTTAAAAACGATTGAATGAGAGAGAGAGAGAGAGAGAGAGAGAGAGAGAGCATGTATTATGCTAACTATTTCGGAAGACTTTTAACGCACAACTGTTTAATTAAACGCTATTTTTGTGTAAATTTAAATTCAAGTTTAGGAGTCAGAAGTTATTTGCCTCAATCTCTGGCAGAAAAGAGGTATTCAATACTAATAATAATTCAGAAATAAAAGCAAAACAATTGTTTTATACGAATAATAATAAGAAGTCATACGAAAGAAAAGTATTATTATTATACTGTATAAGAGATACACCGAGAAGTTCAACACAAGTCAGAATGAAAAACATGAAAAATGAATAATAAATAATATGGAAAAATGGCTTTTCTAGTGTTGTCTGTATATGTTTGGTACGGAACGGCTGTTTAATTGTGAGCACGACTTTGACACAGCGTGAAGACTATCGGTCCATGTTTTGCATAATCTAATCGCCGCCACAAAAGGCATACCCTTTCCATCCAAACGAGGCATTTGTTATGAGAGACAGGGCTCACCAGTGTTATGGCCATCGCATTCGGAGTTCAAATTCCGATATTTTTGTAAAACTTTTTTCAATTTTTAATTTTCTTTTTGCTTCACACTCACAAAAGGCACTGGTAGTTTTTGAATGGTGAGCAGTTTGTCTGTTATGTTCATACAATTTAATAGTCGCCTCTTAACTCGCTATTCATGTCTAAGTATAGAGTAGTATAGCTTTTAATATTACTTTTCTGTGCATATATTCGGTAATTGTTTTGGAAATTTATTTTCCAAACTCCTCTCTCTCTCTCTCTCTCTCTCTCTCTCGCCGATTGATAGAAGCAATAAATTTCCTGAAAAATATAAATTTGTAGTTAATTTTCCAAGCTTTTTTTCGTAACCATTCTGTGAGATGTATTTTTATTGAATGCATAAACTATTTTCAATATATATTGATCGCATGTATGGCTATATTTTTCTCTCCTTCATAAACGTCTTACAGGCGCTCATCAATTGCCCGGTTTTTAATACATCCGACAAAATAAGTCTTTTTGCTTTATAAGTGGATCCACGAGTTTTGTGACTACATATTGATTATATCATTCAATGTTTTTATTTCATGTTCGCCAGCGCCGGGCATAAGGGAATTCATCTCAATTTATAAGTTATATACTCTGTACTTTATATATTCAAACTTAAAAAGTTATTAGTATTGGTTATTTCAATGGTTATTTTTCCATCAAAAACAAGCATAATAAATGAATTACAAGTTTATCAATGCATTGATTTATTCATTATGTCTTGCGCTGCGTTTCATAACACCGGTGACTATAATAACTTATATTATCGGCCATTGAATATTGAAATAAAATATATAAAAAGTTTTTTGTGAAGTTTAATTTCTTTGTAGCCAATCATTGTCTGAGATTTTTAATTGTTTTTCACTGCATATATAAGTCTTAACACACACTGGAATGTCTTAACCATTTTAAAAGGGTTTTTATTATGGCAATCGGCGTTAAATAATAAAAAACTCTTGCTTTAAATGCTAGCAATGTTTGAATTCAGAGAAAAATAAACAACAAAATTGTGAGAAAAGGATCACAAAAAATAAGAAAATACTATTGACTCCAATAAACGGCTGAAACTCTATTAGAAAGCTATAGATTTTCGGCGCTAATAATTAAACCTCTTTAGGGACTCAGGAATTAGGAAACTATGGGAACAATTGGAAAGGTTTTTAAAGGATACGATGCGAGTGGGGACCGGTATTATGCCAGTTTGTTGGCCAGTCATTCATACGTGTGATATAATACACGTCCTGAACGGATAATATGCTACAGGTATGGCAACACAGCAGGTGTTTTTGCCAGTGTTTTAATCGATTGATAACAATCGACATACCAGTAGAGAGAGAATGGAAAACATTTTAAACTACAATATTATTTATTAGTATTGTATTAAATGGGAAAATAAAATAAAATAATATACAGTTTTCTCACTCACTCGAAGGGCTAACGATCCGCGAGTGTATTACCAAACGAAAGATATACTGGTATTTAATTAATTATTTATTGTCTTTACGATTATTAACATAGAAAACGATTTGAAACAATAAATAACAAATCAGTTAAGGAGGAGATACTAGTCCTCAAAAAGTCATTCGTATGTATTCGGCAATTAATTATGTTTGTGAGCATAACTATTGGGAAAAAAGTATAATGCAATTAAATGTTGAGATAACTTATATAACACGAGGGAGAGAGAGAAACCTCTTGTGAGAAACCTTTATAATTGTAGACTTAAAATATAAATACCACCGAAAAAACAGGTGAACAGTATTGTAATTTTTTGAGTGGGATTTCTGAGAGACTGACGGCAAGGAATAGTTCAGTAATCAATCCAAGAGCTAGAGGTGGCTAATCATGAATACCAAGAATACATATTATTCACATTTATTTCAACTCCAACTCCGCCGGTGCTCTCTCTCAGCCTCTCCCTCCCTAAGGTCTCTCTCTCTCTCTCTCTCTCTCTCTATCACTGGCTAGTAATCAATCATTTCATTATTATTATAAATCTTAATGCAAACAATGCTTTTTTGAATACATATTATATGACTTCTATGAGAGAATCTCTATTCATGTATAATATAATTGTGTTTCTCATTGTATTCCGAGAAATATTCGATTAAAAGTTTTAAAAACTTTTTTCTTTCTATTTTTGTGGTTAACTCTATGTGTCTCTCCTTTGGTTATGTATTAACTCATTTTGAAAAATTGAATAAATCTTTTTTGGTATGACTATAAATAGAAAATTCATTGACTGACAGAGAGAGAGAGAGAGAGAGAGAGAGAGAGAGACGAATTGGATATTTGATTATTTAAATATTATTTGGCATTTGTTGTGAACTGTGAAAAAATAACAAAAATCACCGCAAAAAACTTTTGTTCGCATAACTAATGGGTCTAAAAGGTTATGCAATACCAGAATACAGTGCATATTAAGTACAAAACTTTGAACTCTCCACAAGAAAAATATTTATTTGAATTTTTTCGAAACTCATTACTTGTATAAGAGTTCTGTTCGCATATTTGTATTCATAATATAAACGATGGCTTTGAATATTGTAGAGGAATTCAATGTGTGACCTAAAAATGTGATATTTTATGGGCAAATGTGAGAGAGATTTGAAGTCTTGACAACTATTTTAGGCCTTATATTTGAAACTAAAGTGAGATATACTGGGATAGGGGACTGGGATGGAGAAGTGGGCGAACACTTTACTTATAGTATAAGTCTTATACCATAGGCCCAGAGATATACTCTACTCTCATATCTCTCTAATAACTTATAAGAGAAAGAGAATACTATTGCATAACAAATTGGCTGTGATTGACAAACACTAACATTTAGTTTTTTAGTTATTTTTTGATTGATATACTGAATGGTGAATAGAAAGGCGCATAAAAGCCAAGAAATCATTTCTCTATTCACTCAACCATATTATTAGTCATAAATTTTATGACAAATTTTCAATCACTACTCAAAAAGTATAAAAGAAAGCGCTTTCTCTCTCTCTCTCTAAATGTTTGATTCGCACGGAGTGTATGTGTGGTATACTTATATGGATGGGCTGGTAGGTTATGGTCGGTATTGGGCTGATGGTAGATATAATGTCTGGAGATTTATGAGAACCAGAATAAGAATTATAGGGGAGTATAAGAGTCGGGTATAAAATTTTAATTTGTTTCCAATACTAACGCACAACAAGTGGAGTGTATAATAAAAAAATCGCGATTTTCCCAAACCTTTTTTATTGCCATCAATTACAGAAAATTTTAGTATTTATTTCTCTTTCACCGATTTTTTCTTGCGAGATGTAGTGAACGGCTCAGGCATTCATAGTATGTTTTGTATGCAGTGGTGGGAGAGATATAGATATGTAAACCAGTATTTTGTGTGTTTGAATACAATAACCAGTAAAAGTGAAATGACAGGCAATAAAAAGTAATTTGAGTATAAGAATAGTTACACCCATTAAGAATAGGCACCGAAAAAAACACAGCCAGGCACACACATATTTGTTCACTAAAACACATATAGTGTACACACATTGGGCTGTTGTCCGCCAATTATCTCATTTTATTGCTTTATTGAGGCCATCGAGACGTGTAGACCAGACCATTGATCACTGGTAGTGATCGCTGGAGATCTACCATTTGGTCTGGCGATCGACTTATGGGAAAATAGTTTGATTTAAATTCTTTTCACTCGACTTTTCTCTCCTTATGTGTACAATCGATCAGTCAATCAGTGTTTTTAAGTTAAGTTTAATTTATTTTTATTAATGTTTTCCAGAAAAATACTGTTTTTAGTCAAACACACAGCGTTTTCTCCCAAAATAAAAATTTATGTGAAAAACGCGTTGAAAGTCTTTAAAAGAAATGCAGATTTTCTTAGCGGATAAGACTTTTTAAAAGTGATAGAAATATGTGAACGAATAGATTAAAGCATTAGATTGTGTTTGCATTGAGAGCGGAGAGAGAGAGAGAGAGAGAGAGACTGGAGAGGGAGACCAGAGATATGGCATAATGTGTTGGCTCACACATGGATCGGACAAATGGGCGATGCATTGAATGGCAAATTGCATTGAATTGCATTTCATTGAACTTTTGTCTCCATTACCAGTAATTTCTTATACATCGAGAGAATACAGGAATACAGAGAACTTCTCTCATACTATACTTCATAGGAATATATCCATTGTATTGATTGACTCATCAAAAGGCATGTAATTTTCGTTAATGCCTTCTCTCTCTCTCTCTCTCTCTCTCTCGCGATACCTTGCACACAGACATCCCATCCCATACCTGTGCAAAACGCTTTATACTTTAATAACTGTATTTATACCACTTTATTATTAAGTCTCTCTCTTTTCCATTCAAATCACTATTTGAATGACTGCTTAAATAATTGCTTATCTCTAATCTCACGACAAAAATAATTTCTACAAACCATTCGTTTAATAGCATTACTAGTAATACATTATGCAAAAGATGTGCCGAAAATAATTGAAAATTTATTTTTTTTGTACATAAAAATCACTTTTCATTTGTTTATACTCGCGGTATTCACTAAATATAATGGATTTCTATAATAAATTGTGTATTAGTCTCGTCTGTGGTGTAGAAAACATTTTAAAAAGTCTTTTATACGAATAAAATTCTTCAATAAAAACAAAATTCTTGAACAAAATTAAAAGTTTTGCTTAAATTATAAAAAGTTTTTTCTGTATAATTCTCTCTCATTAATTGAATGATAAGATGGATAGAGAGGTAATCGAATGAAAATAATTTAATTTCAAAACTTCTTTTTCTTCTTTCGGATGAATCTATAGCTCCCGCGATAAGAGTTGAGAGAAAAATAGAAATAGATTGCACTTGCACTTTACAATTTATAATGCACTAGCCCATTAATAATCTTGTACTTAATTACATTGTTGTTAGACTCAAATTGCATTTAAATTTTAAAATTACATTTACTTTCATTTATATCTGTCATTAATTGAATGATAAGATGGATAGAGAGGTAATCGAAGGAAAATAATTTAATTTCAAGACTTCTTTTTCTTCTTTCGGATGAATCTATAGCTCCCGCGATAAGAGTTGAGAGAAAAATAGTTTTTTTCATAAATGATTGAAATATTTGCGAGTCCTTTCTGTTTTGAGGGACCATTAAAAACACTTTTGAATCCCTCACTCATATAGTGATTGATATAATGGAGCACTTGATTAACAAAACTATTTTGGAAACTAATTAAGAAATACCATTTTCTCTCTCTCTCTCTCTCTCTCTCTCTCTCTCTGCGAGTAATTATTTTTAATGGAATAAGAGTTTAATTAATTAGTACCACGAGGTGTATGGAAAGGGGGTGTACTTATGTAACTCCGGGATTACTTCTTTTTAAAATCAAAAATATTTGTCTGTCGACTACCGGCGCCCATGACTTTCGGTGGTGTATAGACATCAGACTTATGCAGCAGTCCTTGAGATACAAAATCTTTGATCAAAATTGGCGTTCAGTTTCTATTTATCTTTACTTGAAATGTAAGGCATTTTTCTACTATTTAATCGAAAAAATGTCAAAATATCTCATTATTTGTTTTTGTAATAAATTTATTTTTTTAATTTAGTTTATTTATACAGTACACAGTACACTGAGCTAGTTACTACTAGTTATAAGAATAGATTGCACTTGCACTTTATAATTTATAATGCACAAGCACATTAATAATCTCGTATTTAATTACATTGTTGTTAAACTCAAATTGCATTTAAATTTTAAAATTACATTCATTGATATCGTTTTTAATGCTATTTGTTTAACATAAAAGTATTAATTTTGTATAAAATGACTGACAAGGATAATGGTTCAGGGGATCAATTGAATGGCCAACACTTGCATCAAGAGTTGGATTCAATGGCTAACGAAATGAATGAACTGATGGATCGCTTGCAGAACATGAATGGTACTCTTAGGCTATAAAGCATTTAATTTGTTAGATTTGAATGTATTTAACGTGTATTTCAGTGACAACTGGTCTAAAAGCTGTCAATATCGCGAGTAAAGTGGAGTCAATTGAAGCGACAAATGGATGGACAGATTTGACAAAACTTGTCGGGAAAGTGATCGCAAACTTCATCGATGGTGAGCGTCAACTAAACCGTGGATCAAATGTCGATCACGAGGAGATGGAGAGTGATAATCGGGAGTAAAAACAAATTGAAAACAAGTTTTTTCCAATAAATTTTGAGAGAAATAATTTTAACATAAAATTGTAAAATCTATTAAGTAATTGCTTGCGAAAAACAAATATAAACTACTTTTTCATATAATTTGTTTTTTAAGTCCCAATTTGTTGTCAAATAATTTGAGTTAAGAAGTAATTTTGTATGTATTTTTAAAAAAACTCTTTTTAACCTTTTTAATTAAATAAAATATTAAGAAATAAAATTGACTTTTTATATCATTAGTGAAATAAAGTGATTGCAACCGAAAAAGTTGTCATTAAAATAAAAATCTCTCCGACTGAGAGAGAGAGAGAGAGAGAGAGAGAGAGAGAACTTTTCTATTTAATTGAATGATAAGACAAAAATCAAAATTTAATTTTATTTCAAACACTTATTTGAGAAATTACTGATGGGTTAAGAGTTTTTGCAAAGAAAATAGTTATGAAGTACTGATAGAGAGAAGTCCGGCTTTTTTATGAGCGAAAAAATGTTTTATAGATATCATACGAATCCGAGTTATGTTTCCATTTAAAAGGCAACACAAAAAACAACTCAAATTTCAAACATATTTGCCTTTTATATATATTGTGTACACATTTCGCAAGAATTCATACGTTATATAAGAATTTAATTATAAAACAAATATCGCGAGAGAAAAGGCATTCAATTTAATGGATGAGCGAAACAGTGGGTATAAAAATGGGCAAACATTGGTGGGGTATCGGGCAGGGGGTTGAAAAGGAAAGGGAGAGACACTTAGTGGACATTATTACCAATGAATAAAAGGGAACTCTATGTTAGCAAACAGTTGTTGTCTGAAGACTCTGAAGAGTTTTGTCGACTAATAACGAGTGTATTTGTGGGAACTTTTCTCTTAAGGAGTGGAAGTGATTACAAGAATGTGAAATACGAGATGATATAGTGATTGCACTCATATGTACGGCTAAAGTCATATACAAAATGCTATTCATCTGTGAAATAGCCCTGAAAAATGATTTCCACTTATAGTCGAAGGGAACACACGCTATGCCTCATCGTAACGAACCCTTCACTGGAAGTGGAAAGACATCTTCATTGCACTCTCGAGAGAGACTTATGCTATGCTACGCTATACTACACTTATTGGTAGATTCATAAAGTTATAACTTATGTAATCATAAAGTGAGAGAAACAGCAAAAACAGAAATATTAAATTTAATTATTAGATTACGTTATGACAGATATGTGTTGTAATGCTATTCACACAAATCATACGCTAATTAAACAATCTTTTAAGAGAGGCTTTAGTTTCTGTGTTATAAATAAGTTTTTAATTATTTTAATAACTTTTTTTCGGTTCATTTCAATTGTAAATATTATGATTACATATGAATCGCATTGCAAAGGTTGCGAAAAACTTAAATGGTTTGGCGTTTGTATGCAATTAATTAGGCGTTTGTTTAACTTTATAAATAAAACTGAGTGAGCGATTCATTAAAGTTTTGGTTTAATTTCTAATTCATTAGTCATTCACTAAATATTAAATACATTTATAATTATAGTTTAGATTTAAAAAGTTTCAATCGCAATTTGCAATACAAGTTTGGTGTGTATTTATGTATGTATGCACGTATCATAGGTTTGTTATTCAGTCAAATGTTTGAAACATAAATAAATTATAGAAATTTACATTTGATTACCGTTTATCATATTATGGCTGTACGCAAGCAACTTTATAACATGCCATTCACTGGTATTTATCACAATTATTTCAATTTAGAGATAATTGCGTAAACAGTATCAAGTTGTCAATGATATGGAAAAAGTTTTCTTAAAGTTTTAGTTCCCATAAGTTTATCCACACCGACATCTATTTGAACTATAAATCAATTCGTATTCAATAGATA
>CAJPVJ010000819.1:0-20197 GCA_905397405.1 Oppiella nova
TAATTTTATAATTGTAATATCTTATACTGTAAATTATAATTTAGTTAACAGGGGTGATTTTTAAAAATTTAAATAAGAAATAATACTTGTAATTGTAATTTGTATTTATGAATATCTTATAAATTTGCAACGGTGTTCGATTACAATTTGTTTGTACCAGATTATAAATTTTTGAAAGTTATTACTGTTTATAAATCAAATATACCGGTATAATAATAATTTCTAAATTTCGAGATTTAAACATTTATCACTTACTTGTAATGAGTACCGGTATATCTTAAATTTTGTTCGTAAAGTTTTTAAAATTAATTTCAATCGATACTTATATCATATTTTATTGCTTTAAATATGGTACATTACTCATATTTTTAATTATTTGTCAAATGATTTTCTTTTGACTAATTTATATGGTTGTTGGTTCAATCATATTGAAATCTATGATATTTTATTTATTTATTATTAACTCTAGTCCACAACATTACACTATCTTATGAATTAAGTAGTAAAAACCTCGTTGTCTATATTTAGTAATTAATTTAATTCAGTACCATTTATTGTAATATAGTTGATACTTCATTTTTAAGTAAATGATTATAAATTTAATGGTTTAATGAACACTTTTAAACACAATATATTTAAAGTTAAAATTCTGAATGAACTAATGTTTGAATAATTGCTTTGAAAGGCCCGTCATTTACATCTTTTGATGACTTTTCTGGAAATAAAAAATACTTCAGAGGTAAGCATTATATTTGAATATTTGTTTATTGTCATCTACTTATTATTGAGCTATGAATATGAATTCAAAATAGTTTTAAAGGAGTTACGTTAGTTTATTTAACTAAATAATGGTTATAAATTACAAGCAGAATAGATATGATGAAAATTTTAAAGATTTTATAATAAGAGTATTTATTTGCATTACAAGCGGCCAGAAATTTTGGACGTCGTAGAGGTACTTATTATTATTAATAAACAAATCGTTAAATTTCTTATTACTTTTTAAACTGTGGTTTTTCCTAATTGTTTTTTAGTGATTATAATATAACTGTCAGTTTGTGTATTAATGAATTAATTTCAAATGACATTTCAGGCAAATCTCCATTTTTTACGGGAGTTGACTCGGATAATCATATATTAATGGACTCTAACCAAATGGACAAAACTGGCGCTCAGTGTAAGTGTCATGTGTTATAACAATCATAATACCGGCAAACGGTTTGCTATTAATATGAAACTATTGCAGCGCAAGAATCACATGAGTATCACATGAAGATCGTGCCGACGATCTACGAAGACCTCAGTGGGCATTACGTCCATAGTTTCCAATACACATACGCTTACAAAAGTCATATCGCATTCACACATCACGGCATTGCTATGCCTGCCATTTGGTTCCGGTAATGATCGTCATCTCATTGACTGCATAATATGCCTAACCTTATGATCTCAATTGAATTCGTGTGTATCATAGATATGATTTGACTCCGATTACAGTGAAATATACAAAACGACGAAAACCATTGTATAGTTTTGTGACAATGATCTGCGCTATAATCGGCGGTACGTTTAGTGTGGCCGGCATTATAGACTCACTGGTGTTCACGGCGTCCAATATATTCAAGAAACTAGAGTTGGGAAAACTGAGTTAACTTTATATTCAGAAATTATTTAATTTATTCTCATTTCTTACGAATTACTCAAATTACTATTTAAATCTGTAAAAGTATTAATAAATAAAATATACTTTTTTTGTTAATTAATGCAATTTTTAATTCGAAAATCCAATGATTACATCGAAATATGATTTAAGAATAAATTACAGTAAAAGTCAAATCCAAAAAACTCCGTTCAGTACAACAAATATCGACATTTGTCTTAAAAAAACTTGAGAAAAACTGATGAATTATAATAACATGAATTATAGAAACAAACTATAATATAATAAAAAGCATTAAT
Source organism: Oppiella nova (assembly GCA_905397405.1). Taxonomy (NCBI): domain Eukaryota; kingdom Metazoa; phylum Arthropoda; class Arachnida; order Sarcoptiformes; family Oppiidae; genus Oppiella; species Oppiella nova. Next base: position 1,960 of record CAJPVJ010000819.1, read on the forward strand.
TCTATCGTCAAATGATTATACAATTCTATATAAACGTACAAAAGCTATAATAAAATCATTAAAAACAAGAAATTAAAATAAAGACTAATATTAAAACATATAAAAACATGAGATTAATTCTCAGCATTTATTACAATAATAATAATAATGATAAAAACAATTGGATATTATATTAAAGAGTTTTAGAGGCACTCAAACAAAAGTCTGAAAATTGTTTAATACTGAGAACTTTTCTCAAAAAACAATTCAAAAAATTAAAAAATTCTTGACTATTGACTAATCATCAAAATGACTAAAAAACTGTATAAATAAAAGTCACACTTTATTCAATGTGTTTTCAATTATAGATTATAAATGATTTAAATATACCGTAAGTGTTAAATGTGTAGCGAAAATGACACAACTATTGCACAGCAATTGACTTAATGGTAATAATATAATAAATTTAGTTTTGTTTTGTTTGTTGGGTTAATAGTAATTGTGAACAGAGTTTGATTGAGTGTTCAGTTATTTTCGGTTAAGATTCAAACAAACGCCAAACTCTTATCAATTTTATATGTAAACCAAATGTGAATCAAATATTCATTCATCACTTCTTGAATATAAATACAAACAATTAGTAATCAATAAAACGAATGCAAAAAAGTGCAATCATTTGAGATATGAGTAAAAAAGTTTAAAAACAATCTTATAATCAAAATAATTGTCAAAAGTATGAAATCAAATATAGGGGAATCGCACTCAACATTGATTTGTGACATAAAACCTATTTATATATTAATATCAATTGACATTTTGTTTGCTTTGACAATGGGTTACGAAAAGTTAGATATTTTGTCCAAAAGTTGTTTACAATCAATTGATAGCACCGTAAGAAAAACAAGAAGTGATGAAAAAGTCGATTATAAAAACATATTGTATTAATAAATACACAAAAAGTCTATAAAATTAAAATGTTTATAATTTGAGGGATTGGATGTCATTTGTTTTGGTTTAGAAAAAAATTGATAAATTGATCGAAGAATTAATTATTTGTATTATTCGTATGAATACATAAAAAGACTGTTCAAAAAACGCCAGTTTTCATAGTTATCCCAAAAGAGAGTAATATTTATATTATACTCATAAACATTAAAAATCTGTAAATTTAACGATAATTACAAAAGTTGTTTGTATTTGTCTAATCATTGTTTTGCTAAGAATTCTTTACAATCAATAAAAACTAAACAAAAAATTAAATCTATTTATTAAAAGTATTGTAATATGAAAGAAAAGTTCGATAAATATATGTATTAAACAGATATTTCAAGAAATATATTAACGACTTCAGCAAAAATAAAATGATTCTTCACTTTATATGTTGTCGTATATTATATTAAATGTATTAAAAAAGTATAAATTTTGGTGTCATGAAAAACAGACACCAAAAAACTTTTGACAAAAGAGTTTCAAATTCAGTAAACATTTACTCACTTAACGACAACATATGAATGAAAAACTTCATAAAATTTAAATCTCTTCAAAATCGGAGACTCGTTATCATGAATAATGGGTTAACTGCACCGGATTATTGTGACTTCAATACAAATTGCGGGTTATTTGGACAGTCGACTAATTGCTACTCATTTTTATAATAAGTTAGTAATAGTTATTAACAGCAATAATAATAAATATTATTATATTAATAGTTATATTAATGATATTTTTATATTAAAATCAAATACTCTCCTATTATATTCAATATAATGAATGTTTGACTAAAAAATGATTTCCAATAAATCACTTAAGAATTCCATATTTTCTACATTTCATGAAAAATTTATGATTTTATATCATTTATTAGAGGACACTATCTCTTGGGTTCTCAAAAAGTCTCGTCTCTTCACAACAGATACTAAATGTTAACAATGAATGACAAGTTTTGAACATTTTATAAGTTTGTAAAGTCTCTTAAAAACTTATTTTCGTCATTATTATTTCAAAATGGTTAATTAATAAAAAGTTTTAAATAAAGTCTATTTTGAATAGAATTTTTGCCATAAAACTAGTCCTACATATGAATGTTAGGCTTAAGTAAGAAAGGGGTGAATAGAGAAAAAATATATTAAATTTATATTTATTCATTTGTTTGTTTGTTAGAAATGAAGTGATTGTCGACTAGATTTCTGTTAGGATTTCATTTGTCACTAATTTCTCAGTTGTTTACTTCTGACTGTTTTCAAGACATACATGTGCTGTATATTAGAGGAAATATCGTTGTAATCGAGATATGGATCGCTTCCAACTCATCAATGGTTGGCATTGGTTTGAAAAATGTAATCAAACATAACATGAGATTTGTTTTAAAGTACAGAACTATTGAATTATAATAATTATATTAACTCATAATTGCGATCGCTTTAGATCACACATTTTGATTACGACTTCATTTCTATTGAATTGTTATTTAATTGAAAATAAAACTTGAGTTCATATTTATATGAATCATTAATCTATTATCTCATATATTAGTTCATCTCTTAATTTATATGAATTTCGCATTTTCACAAAAAATCTTAAGTTTCATTTAATCCGATATAATATTTTTAAATATAAGAATAGAAATAATTTTAAGTGAAAGACTAGTCTTAACTGACTTTAGTCGTGATTTAGCCTAAAATTCGTGTCATTCAAACCTGTCATACAATTAGCAAATGTGGGGATAAATGAAAGTTCAAAATCGCTTTTAAGGCCATTCTTATTGCAAACACAGGCCTGACTGACCACGAGTCAACAGCAATACTTGAAAATAAACCTAAAAATAAAATATAATCATTGTTTCGAAGAGTAAATTAATATAAAAAATTATAAAATCTAATAACAGGTATAGAGATGAAGACATCACAGAATAGCCGAAAAATAAATTATTTAAAGACTGTTGTGAAGTGTTGTAAGGATAGAGACATACTGTATACTGTATAATGTATTCAGGTAATAAGATTAGTACTAACGTTATACAGTATATTGTACCGCATATTACGGTCATTATACTACTATTGTAGTTATATAATATATATAGATATATAGTATTATAGAATTAGAAATATTTTGCGGTCAAGATATCAATCAAATGAATTCAATTGATATTTAGTTTATGATTAGTTCAGTGCAGTTAAAGACTTGTTAAAGACTTGTTAAAGACTTATATCTATAAGACAAACATTTTTTTCCTAACGCGACAGGAGCTCAAAAATGTAGACAAATTTGATACTCGCATCTTAACCATTAATTTAATGCCTGTAATGATTGAATGACTTACTGTACGTTTCAGCCCATCGACTAAATCACATTTAGAGTACATTTTCCCGCTTTTGACAACTTTATCACAAACTGTTTCCTAAGAATTTCTCAGTTCATAACAAATAGAGAGCTAATCATTGAATGATTTGGCAAAATATATGGATAAAAAAATAATAAAAAACACTTCATTGTCTAAAAAATTGGTTATAAAAATCATAACAATTGTTACAAAAATATTTGCAAATAATTAAATTGTTTTGAGTTTAGGCTAACATGAGAAAGCCTTCAATGATTAGCTGTCGATAAGTTATGAGAAGTCAAGTGTCGACCCTTACAGGCATTGAAGGACTCGATTAGAGACTAGTAGTGAAGAACAGACTAATCCCGAACCCTAATCCCGAACCGACTATTATTCGGAGATCAAAATTATTTTTGTCAAAATGTTATAAAAAATAATAAAAGTAAAAATAAAATAACAATAAATATATATTAAGCGCAAAATCTCGTCGTTTGTCTTCACGACTATAAGACTATTATATAACGAATTATCTCTACTGTTAGTCAACAACTATTGAGGTTTGAATTAAGCCTAAACTGCATTTGCCTTAACACCAGCGAAATGGTACGGCTCGAGGTCTGTCGGCGCCCTCTTTAACCAGAGGCTTATGGAACTCACGACCAGGTCTTGAGTGGATTGTAGCCCAACAGTGCTCGCAGTAGTACTGAAGACATGTGACATTCGCGCAGAAAAATGGCGCAAATTTGCCGCCACATCGCGCGCCCTGGCATTCATCGCATATCTGATCATCTATTCAATGAAATACAGTTTTGTCATTCATTTGTTACAATTTTCTTATAAAAGCTCTCATACCTAAAACATATGGTTTGACTTCAACCTAAAATACAATAATAGTGAACATTAATAACCCATAAACACAACACTATAGTAAATAGATTGACCCGTTTCTCGATGTCTCCGTGTTGTAGCTGAACAAAGCGGGCGCTGATGGCAGCGATATAGCTCTGTTGGTTGGAGAACGCCACTCTACCCGCCCCTTTCTGTTACATACAAACCATCAAACAAATCAATCAAATTCAGTCAAACTTTCTCCAGTGTCTTATAAGTACCGGATATCTGAGCTCTGGGTCAGTATCGATGCCGGCATAGCATACACCGCCGTACAGACGATCCATAATCATTGCCAATTCAACTGCAATTTGGTTGAACCAAACGTGATTAGCAAACATAATGTCTGTATAAACACGTAAATGATAATAAATTAAGCTTTTATTCATACCAGCTTTGAGAGGACGAGGAACTCCTCCAACAAACACAGTCTTGCGGGGGTCGAGTGGCATGGATGCGTCCAAAACAAAGTCAGCATCACTGAGTCGCCAGGGTCGAATTTGTACCTATTTTTATTAAACACATTAAGGTATAAACATGTTTACAACAATTAACTGTATAAATGCGCCAATTTGAGTGAAATGTGGACAAAACTTGGATAAATACCGGTTTGTCTTTAATGGTAGGACTGGAGACACACAAATAGAGCTTATCGTCCTCTTGAATACAGGCGTCGATTAGCGCCTGAACTGATGACTCGTCTTGAAATAACAAGAATGCATAGCCTGTCCACCAATACAACAGTGATTACTATACGAATCAATGATTTTAAATATTCTTTCAAAGTAAATACCTTTTGGTGGGAAATATGATTTGCTTTCTGCCTTATGAGGCCAGTCCACCACAAGAGGTCCAAAACGTCTGAAACTGGCGGTTATCTCCTCTATAAGAATGGCAATCAATTATATTAAGTAAAAGTAGTTTCAATTGTCATCTCATTTGCAAACCTTCGTCTATATCTGGAGGGAGTCCTCCGACAAACACTTTTCTTGAGAAGCGCTCACCGCTGTCACCGGCAACTGTCAACCCAAACAAATCAGTTATCAAACAAACAACTTGTTATATATTTATGTATTCCTATACCTTGGTTAGAGTCCATTAATATATGATTATCCGAGTCAACTCCCGTAAAAAATGGAGATTTGCCTGAAATGTCATTTGAAATTAATTCATTAATACACAAACTGACAGTTATATTATAATCACTAAAACAAACAATTAGGAAATATCACAGTTTAAAAAGTAATAAGAAATTTAACGATTTGTTTATTAATAATAATAAGTACCTCTACGACGTCCAAAATTTCTGGCCGCTTGTAATGCAAATAAATACTCTTATTATAAAATCTTTTAAATTTTCATCATATCTATTCTGCTTTTAATTGATAACCATTATTTATTTAGTTCAATAAACTAACGTAACTCCTTTAAAACTATTTTCAATTCATATTCATAGCTCAATAATCAGTAGATGACAATAAACAAATATTCAAATATAATGCTTACCTCTGAAGTATTTTTTATTTCCAGAAAAGTCATCAAAAGATGTAAATGACGGGCCTTTCAAAGCAATTATTCAAACATTAGTTCATTCAGAATTTTAACTTTAAATATATTGTGTTTAAAAGTGCTCATTAAACCATTAAATTTATAATCATTTACTTAAAAATGAAGTATCAACTATATTACAATAAATGGTACTGAATTAAATTAGTTACTAAATATAGACAGAGGTTTTTATTACTTAATTCATAAGATAGTGTAATGTTGTGGACTAGAGTTAATAATAAATAAATAAAATATCATAGATTTCAATACGATTGAACCAACAACCATATAAATCAGTCAAAAGAAAATCATTTGACAAATAATTAAAAATATGAGTAATGTACCATGTTTAAAGCAATAAAACGTCTTTTAAATATGATATAAGTATCGATTCAAATTAATTTGAAAAACTTTACGAACAAAATTTAAGATATACCGGTACTCATTACAAGTAAGTGATAAATGTTTAAATCTCGAAATTTAGAAATTATTATTATACCGGTATATTTGATTTATAAACAGTAATAATTTTCAAAAATTTATAATCTGGTACAAACAAATTGTAATCGAACACCGTTGCAAATTTATAAGATATTCATAAATACAAATTACAATTACAAGTATTATTTCTTATTTAAATTTTTAAAAATCACCCCTGTTAACTAAATTATAATTTACAGTATAAGATATTACAATTATAAAATTAAGATGAGCTTATCTCAAAACATTTTTGTTTAAATCAATATTTATTGATTAAACTAATGTTAAGAACACAAGGTTTTTGACAATTAAATTTCTAACTAGTAAGTAAATATTGATTCATTTATTAAAAACTGATATATTTATATATTTAACAACAATATTACCGACAATTATGAACATAATATAAATACCTTGAATTTGTGACATTGACTGCAGACCCGAGTGATTATAGTTTACAAAACCTATACAACAAATTAAATTAAACAATAAATTTATAAGTTGCGTCAATAAGTTAGCCGTCATTTGAATCTTTTTCAACATTTAGACCGTTTCTACAATTTGTCAGTACTGTACAACTTACAGTCACTTATATTGGACACAATATTTTCCAGCTATAAATATACAGTATTCAATAGAGTATACAGTACTTGTATTCTGTAGCATAATACTGTACATGTATTCTGTAGTCTATGTCATAGACTCTATGATCTCTAAATTTCATCAGTAACATTTAAACTCCTATCTCGTAAATGGCATCACTTAAGCAGTATTACTATCAGATTAGATAACTATCTTTACCTCATATGAAAATTCTTGTTCATTTACACCAATTTCCCAATAGTTAACATATTCAGTGATAACAAGTACATGTTCAGTGCCTATAACCTTGTTGAATTTAAAATTGGAATCAAGAATTTACTATAATGAGCAAACTGTCCTAAATGCTAAACAATTAATACTGTTAAACAACTCGTAACTCTGAACTCAAATGGTAAACAATAAAATTTAATTAATTAAGATTTCTTATTGTCTTATTTGGTGAGAAGTAGTGGACAGTTAGTAGTGTGTGGCCTACCTTTGCACTGGTCCTGAGAATCTCCAGAAGTGCGGATTATTTCCAAGAGTTGCTGTTCGAGAGGAAAGCGAAGAGTATCTAAAGGACTGGTAGCCGATCCCATTCCACCAGCCATTTGTCTTTCCTATTAAACAATCGGACAATTTCCACAATTATTATAGATTATTAACATATGTAACAATTATTAACATGTTTATTGTGGTCAATTGTAAATGAATAAATAATTCAAAAATTTATATAACATGGTATAATTAATAGTATATTTAAAATCTTGTTGCAATTGATACAAGCGGTGTATATACAGTACAGTATATATTATATAACAGAATAATACATTATATTCTAATGTTATTCTGAGTGCCAATACTTTCATGAATTTTCGTTCAAATAATCGATAGCTCTTTCAGTCATATTATGAACTCAACTCTAATATTATTTTATGCGAGATATTCACTGATTAGAAGCAAATTCTGGTCATTATTTGCTCATAACTTCCTTATGGCAATCACTTTTCATACCTACATATTCAACTAATATGAATATAACAATACTTTCTTATATCATCTATCATATGGGAGGTGTGCAGTGAGCTATGAGATGCTGTGCTATGTGCTCTATGTACAGATGTGCAGGCTCATTCACTATACTGTATTCACTGTTAATTGCAATTGTATACACATTATACATATTTTTGACAATTTTGAGAGAGAGAGAGAGAGAGAGAGAGAGAGAGACTGAAGTGAAGTGAAGTGAATGCAAACACTGAACACTGTATGTATGGCTATGGCTATGGCTATACTGTATAGCTGTATGTGTAGTACAGTTAAGTTATGAGCAAATAATGACCAGAATTTGCTTCTAATCAGTGAATATCTCGCATAAAATAATATTAGAGTTGAGAGAGGGAGAGAGAGGGAGAGAGAGGGAGAGAGAGAGAGAGAACTGACCTGAAAGGGCAGGACATTAGCGGATTCACTGGAGGATGAGTTGGTGTCGCTGGCGATGGATTGGAGGTCGAAGGGTGTGTTGGGAGGGCCGGTGGCGAACTGTTTGGCCAAAGGCATGGATGAGCTGCGCCTGTACTTTGAGGGCGAGATCATCATTGATGGCGTGGTTTGATTCATAGCCGGCGGCGACTTCTTCATCGGCGAAATGGGCGACACGTTTGGCACTGCAGTGACGGCCCGTTTCTGGGAACTCATGTTAAGAGAGCCCCAGGGGTTGCCTGAATTGGGCGACGGCTGGGAGACAGCTGTGGACCAAGAGGTGGCTGAGGGCTGTGGCGGTTGAGCCGTCCAATTGCCAGCACTGGTGTAGGTTTTGAAGAGACTAGAAGATTGAGACTGAGGTGAGGGTCGGGTAGCCGTGAGCGCGTTGGAGAAGTTGTGGGCGCCTGTGATGGCCCGTCTCTGGGCTGACGACTGTTGCGACTGAGACAGTGGTGGCTCAACAGCACTGGTAGCCGTGGGGAACGAACTGTTCATATTAGGACTGTATGGCCCGTACTGATGGCCACCGTTCACAGCGTTGGCCGAAGTATTGCCAGAAATGAATGACTGCTGCGAGACATCGGTGTCTGTATTGATCACACAATTTGTTGACCAGAATTGTTGTTCACTTGAGATCACTGAAGAGTCACTGATTGGTGTTTGGCTTATATGACTGTTATCACCAATAATACCATTGGCAGAGGTATTGCCATTACTCACAGAGCCACCGCTTCCAACACTTCCATTCACTGATCCCTTGATCTGACTCTCAATGCACTGATCGTTGCTTTCGGTGTCTGTTTTTGGTAGCGATTGACTCGACTTCGACAGTCTTCGGGTAACTTCACTTAAATCTTGCATTTTTGGTGAATCCATGGCATTAGTGTCGACCAAATGAATACTATTGACATTGATTTGTGACCACTCAGTGATGTCGTTGGCGACCAACTCTTCATTTTGTACTCTTATTGCACCCAAACTATGGTCTGACAGAGAATCAGCTGACGATTCAAACGACTCTAACGGCAGTCCATTCACAGCGACCGCCGATTCACTCGCACCACAAGATTGCGATTCCAGTGATGAGTGGCCGTAAAAGAGGGAACAACTCGTGTCCAGAGAGTCGTGAGACAGTTGTGTCAACGCCTCAACTGATGGTTGTATTAATGGCTGCAATGGCTGTGAGTATGAGTCGTGACCTACAGATGATACAGAAGTGGTGGCACTGACTGCAGATCCATAGCTGTAATCACAATCACCCATAAGACACACCACTCAATACGACTGCACTCCTCAGTCAACAACAGTGGCACCTCTTTGGATGTGTTTGGATCTGTGGATCAATTGCACGAATTGTGGTCTCAATCACCAAACAGTTAGCAATGGCTCACCTCAAGAGCTAACAGTACTGTACCTCATATACAGTGCAGTCATACAGTGCTAACTGTACTACACATACAGCTATACAGTATAGCCATAGCCATAGCCATACATACAGTGTTCAGTGTTTGCATTCACTTCACTTCACTTCAGTCACTCTCTCCCTCTCTCTCTCTCTCTCTCTCTCTCCACACAACCTAACAGTCAGTCTCAGCACTGAATGCACTGAATGTTGCTATACTGTAGAGAACAGCTATTCCTCCCATTCCTCCCATTCCTCTCTTTGCTCTGTTTTTGGTCTTCACTCGACTCAACCTTTTTTGAGTCGACACACAGAATGAGGTTAACGGAGGAAATAGAGTCGAGAAGAGCGTACAGAGTGTAGAGCCGGCGCACAATACCCTACTCTACCATCTCTTCATAAGCTTGCAATGGGTGACTATACCAGGCTGAGCATACCTGTCTCCCATACACTTATCTCCCATTCCCCGCAATCACACGACACTCTACACTACACTACAGAACTCTATTGCTATTATTATATAACTTCATACCGTATTTGTATTCAAATAGACATGCATTGCTTATTCCCAACCACAACTACATGGATGCAAAAGGGGAGCACAGGGATGCACAGGGATGCACAAATATTCTCGCAATTGTTTAGGAGTATTGGAAAGAATTTATAAATTGAAACGAGTTTTAAATATTTATTTTCGGTTTATTTTTAATGGTAACTGAAAGATGATATAATACTATACTTTATAATAGATTATATGATGAGTTATAATAGCAATTGAAATGAGAGTAACGTTATGTGAGACTGCGATCGTATCATTGATTTCATACAAAATCCATGTCTGCCTCTGACCTCTATATCAGACAATTGATTCTGTTTTATAAAAATCAATTCACATTTCACTCTAAAATCGTTTTCAATTGATTTTTGATTTTTATTTATATGATTCAATAGAAATTGATTTAGAAGTGTATTGTGTTTAATTAGATTTATTCTGAAGTCATAACAAATAACTAATAAAAGTTTTTTCTTCTAATTATAATTCCATTTATATACAGAATTGTAATACTTAATATTAGTCATTGAAAACATATCACATAAGTATAACATGTGCCCATAATGTTTGAGCAAGTTGGAAAATGTAAAATTTCACCAAGGTGTCATATTGAAAGTCTATATTCTATCAACTTTATAGTTAGACCAGTATCGAAAATATACCATATTTGATTGTTACCAATGTGATTCACGCATTTTGCTTTTAATGATGATTTTTTGGTATACAGCTCACAAATTTTAAATGATAATCTTCTAGATTAAATTGAAATATTTTTTTATGAATTATATAATATTATTAGCATGATTAGTTAATTTTTTATTTATTATTAAAGTGAATAATTATAATAATTTAACTGTCAAAATTTAAATGCTAAATATTTTTAGATTATAAAATATATGAAACTATTTTCAGTTTCATTTCATATAAGAAAATATAGAACACTACAAAACAACTTGTCTATCCAATTATCCAGACACATTTTCTATTTACTGTATAATATACATATTATGCTATTTTGTACTATTTTTTAATTCGAAATTCTACAAAATTATCAAAATTAAACTTAGAAAAAAATTCAATTTAATTAATACAGTACCATAATTTATATATTGTACAGGTATTGCAAATGTTGTCATAAAAATATTTAACAATTTCTAACAATTTTGAAAATTTAGAAAATTAGAAACATATTGAATAAATGACCAGGGCACCGATACGAATATAGTATATATACTCCGATGTTATATCAGCTCTTTATGCCCTTTAAATTCTGGTAACTCTAGTACAATATTGTGCTGTACCTTATCGTATCACTAATATGATACATGTATTAAAGAATATTCTTATGATAAATCTAAAACTCTTTAATTTCTTTTTATTTAGTGTCCATATTATATGATCGTAAAAGATTAGCGAATACTCTCTAAATAGATAAAGCATAACATAGATACAGTAATAAATACTACTATATAGTAACTATACTACAGTTCAATTATTATGAAAGGGGTTATTACACAATACATTACAAAGGGGCACATTACAGAATAAATATAAAATTAATTTTAGTAATAAGTAGTATGAACATGTACTTAAAAACATTGTGATTAGTAATTTCTCTTGCGGATAATTTGTGATACTGTATAAGATTTTATATATTTTAAGCAACTTTTTAAAATTAAATTAAATAATTTCTAACTTTTGTAATATAAATAATTATGTTTAGTATTTATGTAATTGTCTGAAGGGACTCATACTTAGAGACCACTTACTTATTAAACACTTGTAAGTTGACATTGGTATGATTTATGTTCCGAAAGTGTACAAGTTGTAAAACGGCAATCTGTATTCGGTTGGAAAGAGCATCAAAAATAATCTAATACCTTTTAATGGGAATTAGCCAGTTAAACTTGTTAATATTAAATAAGAGATCGGGAATTTGGAAATGTTAAGCTAATCAGCATATATAATTATGAATCAGAATTTTATTTAAGCACCATAATATGGAGTATGTAAAATAAATAAGATTTCAATCTAAAATTATTCCTATATCTATAGATTCTAAAGTTTAGACATATTACAGTATAATTGATCTAGAACGAGTTTTAATGAATATATTCATTTACTGTAACCTTTTAAATTGGTGCAATTCACTTTTTCGTTAGGTAACTTTAAAATGGTGAATACTATTCGTGTTTTAGGTGTGTTTGATGCTGTAATAAGAAATTAGATTGTTCTGGGTCCAACCAAATACATCCTGGCATCCACTGTATTAAGGATCTCATAGAACTATTGCATTATTGTTGATACTTTTTCCAACTTATAATTTAGTCATTTTACGAATTGTAGTGTTTGCACAAAAGTACACTACCTGTGGCTAACCTACCGGTGCCTAACCTACCTGTGCCCTATAAGCAAGTTTTATATTCGGGATAATAAATACAAGAAAAATGATAGTCGAGTAAAATTATTAATATCTTATGGGTTGACAAATAAATGGAAACAAAGTTATCATCACTTTTATGATCAAAGTTTGACAGTTATCTCAATGAAGACATCAATGTTTGCGTCATTTGTGGGCTTTTGTTGTTGTTTTCATTGCATTCATATTACGCTGTATTGAGTGATCTTAGCGTACAATCACTACCGCACTGACCATTGGGTGACACTTCAGAGACATACACATGACTGACATGAGTGACAGTAAGTCCAGTGTTGAGCAACACATTGGTCTCGATCTGGAGACCATGGATGAGCACATGGATGAGCACATGGATGAGCACATGAATCCCGTGGACAGTGCCTCTGAGCAGCAAATGAGCGACAAAGAGAAGTATGCGATTGTCTGACAGTGATTACGATGACTGTGACAGTGATGCCATTCATTTGATTGCCAGACATCAGTGTTGGGTGTGTTTTGCCAATGAAGGCGATGATGAGGACGACAATGAATGGGTGCATCCGTGTCGATGTCGAGGCAGTGGTGAGTGCCAATGTTGACCATAGATGTAATGATTCACATTGATCACTGTATGCCATATGACAGCCCAATGGGTACACCAGCAGTGTCTTCAGCGATGGATCGATGAGAAGCAACGGCTGAACAGTTCAGCGCAAGTGGTTTGCTGTCAATGCAATACTCAATATCTGCTCCTCTTTCCCACCACTGGTCTCACTCCAGACTATCACCTCTTTATGGCTATAATAGTTGACTAATCAGTGAATCACTTAATTATAGGTCGATTTCTGTTCACAATTGAATGGTGCGATCGACTCATATATACGGGTTTGTGGTCTTTGTGGTACTCTTAGGTGTCACTCAATACATGATAATATCTTTGACAGCGTCGCCATTCTTAGCGGTCACTTGTATTGTGGGCTCAATCTATTGGACAGCCGTTAGTTACGGAGCCCTCACTGTTATGCAAGTTATGGGTAAAACATTTGATGAGTCATTGAATGGTTGAGTGAATTAACCAAAGAATGTATGAATGGACTGTCAGGTCAAGAGGAGGGCAAGACATGGCTGGAGTCGATGGACTCAATTATGCTATTAATTGGATTACCAGCCATTCCCGCCGTTTTGATTCTATCGAAATTGATCCGATGGGAGGATCAGGTGCTGAGGTTATGGCGAAGAAATCACCACAAAATTCCATTCTTAGATTATCTGATCGGAAGTCCCCCCGAAAAGACTCGAGAGAGCGCTGAAAGAAATCTGTATTCAAGTGACAGTCTTTCGGATCCCATTTCCATTTGCCGGGTCTTCTGTGGGGCACTCCTAATGCCTACGGCTAGTTGGCTGGTATGTACTGTATTAGTGTACTGTACTGTACTGTACAGTGTATAACATTCTCCCAACCAATTAGATGGGCCGATGTCTCTACGATAAAATGATTGCCTCTAATTTGCATAAAACCATTTTGGTTCGTATTGTCCACACTATTATAATACCATTTCATTTGATTATAAATCATATTTAGGGCGGAATTACATTCATTTTAACAAAGGGTTGGCTTAAGATATATTTAAGACAACAACAGTTCATTAGACAAACCAAACGAAAAGTGCTTAATTTCAACGAAGATAAGAGACAACAAACCACACAAATGCCTGAAATACAAGAGCCATGACTTGTTTCTACTGTTTTTTATTAAATAATTAAGTTTTGTTACGGTATTAAAAAATGTGTTTAAAGTTTAGACTTTTCTATTTGGTAGACATCGATGACCGGTTGTGGCAGTGAGTATAACGCTAAGCCGTTCCTAAAGAGTGTCATATTTTCTATTTTTATCGGTTCCTAAAATGGATTCAAATCATAAATTGAATCAAATGACAAAAACGTATTTATATTGCATTCACACCTTTAGTGTGGGGGCCGGGAAGAGGCCTTCCTTTACATTAGAAGAATCTTCTTTGACGTCCACTTCATTGCCGGCATTCGTGTTCATTATACTGACCGATAGTTTCTTACGATTGGGGGAGTCGTGAAACAGATGTTTCTATTTTGTGAGATAAGAGAAAATGTTATAAACTTACAAACAATTGAGTAATAATTGAGTGTTCAGTGCCTTAAAGAAGGCTGTGATGTCATCTTTTTTCAACGTTCTGATGACATCCACTTCAATCTCATCCCTATTGAAGTTATACTGCTTTGAATCGATTTCACTCCAAAGCCTTTTCGAGTACCCAATCAATTGTTTGGGTTTTTCGAGTTTATGTGTTATCAACGACTGCTTTTCGGACTCGAAATCATCGTCACTCATGTCTTTGATGTAATTCTAAGAAATGGTAATCAAATGATAATATAAGGCACCGCATAATGAAATAACAAATCTCTTACTTCAGCCCAAGAGATGAACGCTTCGATTCGTTGGTTCAGATAAGAAGGGCTCAAATCTGACTGAACTATAAAAGTCATGCCTATAAGTGATGGACATAACAATGAATGTATGAAAACAAGTGAATGACGGGTATGAAATGAACTGACCCTGCACCCCATTGGTGCGTCTCAGCGATGAGAATGTCAAATATCCCAACTGTTCCTGAGTTCGCAGTGTGTTATAAAATGGTTCGTTTAAGAGTTGGTTTATCAACTCTAATGTCACATTCGAGACGGTTTCCTGAACTCCAATCTGAAGGTACACCTGAATGGCTTTGGTCTGATGGATAGCATTTGTTGTCGAGTAACTAAAGTTAGAGCCGTCTGTCAGTTGTATTTCTCTGTTGCGGAAGTGTTGGGACAGAGGAATAGGTCTTGTATTGAGATGTTTCCTGAACTGGTTCTCAACCAAATCGCAAACTTCAAGCGCTTCACTCCTCTCAATGTTTCCGTGAATTAAGGCCTCGATATGGAAACGAGACAACAGTTGCGGAATGAACTGCGAGACCTTCTCAACAGTCAATTCGTGTGCCGTTTGCAACAACTCCTCGTAAGACCAGTATCTCTCAGATGTGATGAGCGATGTGTAGTACCGGAGCAGTTCATGCATGGGTCGGGTCGGGTAGTTCTTAAGGCCACGGATATAGATTTCTTTGAACACTTCAAATCTTTTAGCATCTATTTTGAAATCTATTATTTTGTTGAGGATTTTAGTCAATAATATATTCAATTTGTCGTTATATCCGCCCAACTCTAGCTATTAATACAGTACACACACGTTAAGCACACATTGCAAACTAGTATCACTTGAATTTGTCATACAATTAATCCACTGTTAGTACTCGAAAAGCTGTAGAAAAGTCCGGCCAATTCAGCTGAATATGAATATTCATTAATACTGTCGCGAAACAGTCGAGTGAATAGGTATGTGGCGTTGGCCATTTCAGGGCTCATGTATGCTACAGGGCTGACCATTTCATTCAAATACAATTGACATGTCATTAACACTTACATTTACAGTACGCTAATCAATTGAATACTTAGTCAATTCGAAGCCATAATACACTTTAGGCGTCAAGTATTTGCTGTCCTGTAGGTACCAAAGCCGAGAAAACTCTGTGTTTCGGATTATTTGAGGGTTTGTTTCAATGTTTTCGTCACGAGTTTTGAGGTTTAGATTGGAAGGTATGAAATCATTGACGGGTGGAAGTGTCAAGTTATCACTTAATCCACAATTTTGCCACAACTGTAGCTTTTCTTGAGGGATATTCTGAATCGAGTATTTGGTTCCGTACCACTTCTCTGTCATATTGGCCATTGTGTCAAACTTTTTGCCCACAATTGCCACTCGCATCTGATCCACTCGCAAGTGATTGATGACATCAGTTATTAAATCGGGTCTGAATTCTTCTAACAAATAGCCGGCACTCAATGATTCCGTTAATGGATAATCCTATGAGAGGGTAGTTTTGTTAGTTTCTCAAAATAGCCATCAGATTAGACTCTCATTACGTGAACAACTGTAGCCAAATCTCGGACATAACTCATGGGACGCTCTTTGTCTTTGAATTGGAACTTAATTTCTTTGATTCTCTTCTCCTCTTCATATATCCATTGTTTGGGATCTTCTTTCTGTCACAACAAATGCATTCATTATTCACACATATTGTGTAATGCATTCAATGGTAACCACTAATGATTACTTTGAGTAAATTAATGTATTGGAAAACCAAAGTAATTATATCATCGATGCGTTCAATTCCCTCTTCAGTCAAATCGACGCTAACATTGAAGAAACCAAACCCTTTGGCGCCTCTTCTGTCGTAACCATTCAATACTGTACACCAACCGCGAGATTTGAGTTCTGAAAGTAGACTTCCCGGCCCTTCATGTCCGATGAGATGTGCCACATAATGACCTGGTTGTGACCTTTCGTTTGGGCATTGGATTTATTTCTTAAAATAATACCGTATATTGTATTAAAAGACATACTTATAGTGAGGCACCAAATCAGGGATGGGAAAGGTTAGGCCTAAACTGCGAGAATCACGAATCGGAACAATAAAGCATTGTTTCTGTAGATATTCATCAGTGAATGGATGGGAATCCCATTTGGGAACTATTGTATCGTTATTCTTGATTTGAGAGAACAATGGAATTATCATTTCTACCAATTCTTCGATGGATTCTGTTTTAATGGAAACAAATGTAAGCTAAAGGTAAAGACAACTGAGGACTGAGTGACACCTTTGCCTAAGACTACTAAAGACATAATGTTTGCCGAATACCAGCGATTGTGAAAAGACAACAACTCTTGTCGAACATCTATTCCTTTCAAAAGAGGACTTTCTTTCAGAGTTTCCATATTTCCTGATATCAAAAGTCAACCATTAATTCAAATGAATGCAACGAATAACTCATGAAATGAGATACCGGTTCCGAATTTGTTGAAGTCGTGGTTGGGATCCGATAATGTCTTCTCGAGCTGTGATAGTCTCCAGCCGTCGTCATCGATGTTGCGCTCGTGCTCTGAGTGAACGGCTTTCATCTCCCGATCGGTGGCAGTCTCTGTGAACAGAGGCCTCACGAAGAACTGCGCGAATCTGACAATCAATTCATATTAATAGCACGGGTTTACCAATGATTGTCATGCGATGGGAGACCTGTCGAGAGCGCCGCAGAGGAACTGAGGCGAGACATCGAAGTAGAAGTTGGTGTGCGAACCACTCGTAAAGGCATTGGATTGGCCGCCATTCCTCGAGATGTATTTACTGTAATCATTCTCTTCGGGATACTTCTCAGTGCCCAAGAAGAGCATGTGCTCCAAGAAGTGGGCCAACCCTTGCACGGATCGCGGGTCACTCATGGACCCAATATTCACGTCCAGAGCCGCCGCTGACTTGTCTGTCTCCACATCACTGATGACAATCACTTTGAGACCATTGCTTAAGACCAATGCCTTGTATTGTCTTTTGTCTCCGAAAGCCTTTATTATGTTATCAAAGCTCTCACTAATCACTGGACTATTGGCCACATTTGGCTCCACAAGAGTCATGGCTTTGAGATAATTGCGGGTTTGTCTGCAGTGGTGGTCAAGAGGTGTCTTAACATACGACAGTAACA